>VWZX01005924.1:386556-412824 GCA_013399015.1 Galbula dea
GTACAGTGGCAAGATCACCTCCCTGCTCCTGCTGGTCACACTATTCCTGATGCAAGCCAGGATGCCATTGGCCTTCTTAGCCACCTGGGCAGACTGCTGACTCATGTTCAGCCAGCCCTCAATCAGCACCCCCAGGTCCCTCTCTGCTGGGGAGCTCTCCAGCCACACCTTCCCGAGCCTATAGCGCTGCTGGGGGTTGTTACACCCAAAATGCAGGACTTTACCCCTCCAGCTGCAGAGGGAGTGCATAGGTGTGCCTCTTCACAGCATCTTCCCTTCTACCTGCTGAAATTCTAGGGGAGAACCCTGCTCAGGGACAAGCTATCTCTCTGATGGGCTGGACTTTGTGAGACAAGACCTCCTAGCTCTTACTGGGCTGTCCCATTGAGCTGGAAGGTACTGCCTCACAAAATTATCTCCACAGAGCCCAAGTTCAGCCTGCAGCTGCAGAATCCTGAAAATCTCTTTTAAAATCAGATGGGTTTTGAAGTGTGTGAAGTCACACTGACTGAAATGTGTTGCTGAACTTCCTACAGGACCACAGAGAAAAGAACCACCAACATGTTTCCCTTCCCCTGGTGGCAAACAGATAAGAGCTTACCTTGCACACAATCTCCAGCCCGTAGGAGTTCTCACCACGACTGGAAGCACCTCCAATTTTCTCCACTCTGTTGATTACACCTAAAGATGCATCTAGGACAAAAGGAGGGTCCTGTAGACAGTTGAAATTTGTGAGTTTAAAAAGGGGAGGGGGAAAAAATCCCCAGCTCCTGCTCCCTGAAGCCTATATTCCCAACCTTCTAGCTAGGATTCAGAGAGAATTACTCTCAAAGAACATGAATAGCTAACAGAAGCAGATGGTTTCAGAAGCTTACCCGTTCCATGCTTTTAAAATACAGTCTATAATTGGTAACAGTAAGGGTTCCTCTGATTGCTCCAGTGAAGGGGCAGATGTAAGTAACATCCTTAGCTTAAAAAAAAAAGAGAGAGAGAGAGAGAAAAAAGTTGTTAATTTCATGGTTAATTCATAGGAGTAAACTTATGACCGCAACAATATTTGAGGGCTCTGCTTTTCAGATCATGAAGTGAAAAGAAGCTTAATCTGGGTTCTAGCTTAGAGCTGGCACACAAATTTCAGTTCTGTGGAGAAGGTAAGAGTTTGGGTATAAACTGAACTCCAGATAAGTACCATCACCTAGAATCCTACATTTGCACAGAACTGCTCCCCCTATGAAAAAGCCAGCATTCAGCTGCAACCTGTTTACTCTTGCTGAACAATGCATTACCAGCAGCTGAGAACACCATGAATGAAAAGAGATGATTCCTGCCTGATGCATACATTTGAAGCTGACAACATTCTGCCTAAGAGCTAAGGATTGTCCACAAGCTGGTTTGTGCCACTAAGGACAGGAGAAGGCAGTTCTCCTGCATGGGGCTTTTAGGATGCTTAGGTCCTTCTGCATAGCCCTCCACAAAGAGTCAGCCCTGGGATGAAGGCCCTCATCCTAAAAGCCAGTGGAGCTAGAGCAACTTCCAGCAGCCACCCAACTGCTGGTGATTTGAAGCCTGAAGTCAGTGATCAAGTTACTTTGCAACAATTCAACTCCTTTTGAGCCTGAGTGATGGTGACTCAAAACAGCCCCCTGCTTAAAAAGGCCTCAAACATTTCCCACTTGTTCCAGCAAAAGGCAAGAAGTGCTGCTGGTTTTCCACAGCAGACACCTTCCCTAACTGCCTCTCTGTTTTACATCAATTAAAAATGCCAAAATTTAAGTCATTCCCTTCCCCCTCAGCTACCCAGCAGTGACCTATCACATCATCTGCCACTGAAACAGTTGGCTGGCTCTGCTGTGGCCATGGCCTGCCCTATTACCAACACTCCTCAAACACTGAGGGATCCTTTAAGAAAGAGACCTGCTGACCAGAGCTGCCACTCCCCAGACCATCTCAGTAACTTCCAAACCCTATGGGATCTACTTTGCAAGGGCTGTGTGAAATCAGAGGGATATATAGCTCTCCTGCCATCCAGGTGACAGCCACGAGGCATGTGATGTGAAGCTATGGGGCTGTCAGGATGAGGACCTGAGCTGCTTCTACCTTTATCCCATGAGATTTAGCCTAGAGGGAGGGAGGAAGAGAGACTGAGACTGTCTTACTCCAACTGACTGAGACAGTTGCACTAGCTAAATCATTCTCACATCAGCTCTGCTTCTGCATAGTCTTCACTGACTCTCAACATCTGGATATGGAGAAGGATCCTTAACATATCAGGAGGGACTAATTCAGAGCAAAATATATAGCCCAGAAATTTTGGTTAAAAATAAAATAAAGATACACATGCTAGCAATTTCATTATTTATTTTAATTTACATGCATTTTTCAAAGGCCAATTAAACACCAAATGCTTCTAGCCAGCTCTAATTAAACCAAGTGTTTCATTATTGGCCAATTATTAATCATTTCTTTTCAAAGACTAGTTTGACAGAGGTTTGAAAGCAGACTCCTGAAGCATAGCAAGGGTGAGGGCAGCCTGCCTGCTTTTCCACTAGAGTTCCCATTATTCAAAACATCATTTCAAAACGTTTTTTTTGGGGAGGGGGGAAAAAAAAAAAATCTCCTAATAAGAGATGTGTGCATTTACATCTGAAAAGGAACAGGATTTCTGGGGGGAAGGGGAAAGCTGCTATAAAAATGTTCTGCAGGTAAGAAATCCCAGGCATGATCTCAAACACCAGCCTTGCCAGCTTTTGTAAGCCACATCACCTTTCACATTTGCATTTTATTAGCTTGGTTTCCTAAGGAAACAATTTTACTTAATTACACTGCACATGTACACATGTACCTACACACATGGCTTGTCTGACCTTAACCCTACCATGGCTGTATGATCTCAGCAGTCTCTAGCTGATAAACAGGGATCTCCAAGGCACTAAAATGCTTCACTGTTTGTGGGAATGGATGCCAGGTATAACAGAGAGGTCATACTAGTGCTACTGCCAGAGGAAAGCCAACTAAGTCCAGTCTTTGGTAGATATAAGAGAACCCATAGGGGAGAAAGATAGTGGAAAACAATATTTACTAATTCCCCACTTACAAAACTCCTGTCTTTTGAAAAGGCCAATCTTACCCTGGGTTACTGGGCTGCCTGAAATAATTTTTCTTCCCCTTCCCTGTAAAATATGAAGAGAAAGACATTTGTCTTTCTTGACACTTAGCAGGAAATAATTATTGCTGATGAATAATAAAGATTTCCTTTTTGCTATCTTTAACTTCTTGCTGGCCCCAGGCAGCTGCTGTCTGGCCTACTCCAAAAGCCACCAAGTCTTACAGACTTCTGTGGCTCCTCACATCTTTTGCCAACAGATAAAACACTGGTTAACTCTGATTTCTTAAAACTCCTCAGGAACCCTTCAAAATACTGCCTTGCTGGTCTTGCTGTCAGAGCTAAGTGTGCCTGTGGAGTGAGTTAGATGTCAGAACACCTGGATGAATTACAAAAGAAAAAGGGTCCCATCTCCAAATCACAGCCAGCTCTCTGCAGCAGCACTGTATCCTCTGTCTGGGACAGAGATTCATCACACATTTGTGCTGTGCTGACCTCAGAAGATACCCTGTGGCAAGCACAACTTGAAACAGTCAATCCATCTCCTTTCAGGAGGCAGCAAACACAAAGCTGTACAACTTACCTCATTATTCATGCTAAGATACATTGGATTGCCTTGGATTTGTGATGCACAATAACTCAATTAATGAGGCAACCTGATGATGGTTCTCCAAACATCAGCAATTTGCTGATGACCACTAAGATACTTTGCTCTATGGGTATTCTATTTGGTCAGCAAACAACAAGGAACTTCCTCTTCACATACCCATGTCTTTAATGGTTTCTCCTGGCAGCAAAGGTGGCTCTTCCATTTCAGCCAATTTGTTAGTCTCCCTCAGGACCTAGGCAAAAGAGAGAAGTAGAAAAGAATTTCTTTACATTTCCATAAACCAAGAAGTTTACTCTTACCTGCAACAGATCAGCAATATCAAGGACAACAAATATTCAGTGATCTTCAGGTACTGACCAGTGTCTCAGCCTCTGGAAGGTCAACATGAAGCATGTGAAAGGCCTCCACACAGTCCTTGAGCATCCCATCAGGCCACACAGAAGTGTTTAAGCAAGGATGTCAGTGATGGAGAAGCTGTTCAAAGCAGCCTCTGTGCTTTGGCAGCACACCTCCCAAGTGGTTGCCTTTCATACTCCAACCTTCTCCTCCCCAATCTACCATCACAAGTTAAACTCTGTCCACACATTTACACACAGAACCAAAGGGATCAGTTCCTTTCCTAGCTGAAGTGATCAACTCTTACCATGATGATAGAAACTACTAAGCAGTGCAATTTCTAGCTTGCACTGAGGAAAGTGAAAAAGGATATCATCACACCACTGTCTTCAGTAAGGAGTCCAACAACTGCAGAGATCCTGACAGGAAAGCACACTGCAACTATGAGAGCATGACCTGAGGTCTAAATCTGTGGTAAGAACTAGGACAGAAGAGCATATGTAAGGGCCTAAGAATAAAGTTAAATCTATGTGGCCCAACACAGATGGATTTCATCATATTGCCCACTGGCCAAATGACCACAACCACAGCAGCACACCACCTGCTTGAGCTAATGACACAGAAAGCAGGTGCATCAGTCCAGACTCTGCCTCATGCTGTAGCAAACACAAGAGATTGGGCTTAAAGTTGGCAGCCATCCCCCTTGGTGGAGACAGGCAGAAAGAGCTCCTGTCTGCTCACAACTGGATGGCAGACTCACCCAAAATGCTTTGTCTTAATGCAAGGAAAGAGAGAGAATTGGTTAATTTGCTATCAGGAAATCCCTGCAAAGAGAATTCAAAGGCATGGCCTGAAGTGGGACTCTAGACATGACTGTGGTCAACTTTCATATAAGATCAAGTCAGAGGGAGAGCCTTGGGGAAGAAAAATTCTCTAAACTATGCCAAAAAATTAGAAACAAACCCCAGAGAAATGCCATGCCACAATAAAAACATGTTCCAGCCTTTTCACACAGCAGCTTGATCTACAGATGAAAAGATCAACAAGATCAAAGACCTCTGGAGAACAAGATGTACATTTAACAACAAATGCATTCAAAAGACTCTTAAAAATATAACTGAACAACAACAACAACAACCAACCCCAAAACAAAACAAAAAAAAACCCCTGAACAAACCCCACCACACCCCAAACCAACACAAACCCCAAAAGTAGGCACAGTCCTGGCTTCCTAACAGGACCTCACAACTGCACTCACTTGGGCTAGCTCTTACCAGGGAGGCTGCCAGAGCAGCTGGACTAGAGTCTATGGGATGGGTAAAGGAAGGTTCCCTATTGACAGAACTCACCCTGGCAGCACTGAACTTGCACAAAAGCTTCTCCTCCCCCCTGTCAGCAATACCAGTAACAACAAGGTTTTGGTGGTATAACTAGCAGAAGTCTATGCTGAGGCCTTCCTCTCAGCACAGCTGTGTTGGCCAAAGATCACACATGCCATCAAAGCCCTGAGTGACAGCCTCCCCAACAAAAGCCTGTGATGTAGACCTGCTCACAAATCCTGTGTGTCAGCTCTTGGGCTTGACTAATAGCCTTGAAATTAGCAGGATGACATTTGGATTATGACAAATGAGAGAGAGAGGCTTCTAGCTAATTAGTCCAGAAGTGGTGGTCATCTCTTTGGCCTTTTATCTTGGAAGGACATTAGTAAAAATCTACTCTGCATTCAGGACACAAGCACAACTTCTTTCAGAAGGTCTGCAACCCAAACAGGCAGCAGCTGCTGCTAAGGATTGCTTTGCTCAACAGCTGGACTCACTGGTCTCCTGCAGATGTCAGTGGGAGCATGTCCAACAGTAAACATTTGGAGAACTGAGCTATATCTTAGGCTAAACCAAGTATGAGGTATGAGCCTCAGAAAGCATTCAGGATGACAAACCAGCTGCCACCATCACTAGGTGGGCAGTGGTCAGGTGGGGTTTAAACACTGTTCTGCAGCTGGAGGAGAGGAGGAGGGGAAAAGGATGAAAGACAAAGACCTCCATGTCAACACCATTCTGGAAAGACAAAGTTGAAAGCTTATTTTAGTTTAAAAAATGGCTGCTCTTAGTCTAATAAATATCCATCTGCTCACTCTCACTCTCTGAAATGTGGAGTCCCCAGGGTCAGAGGAAAGGGTTAGGGATCCAAATCTGCACTCATTGCAACACAGGGCAGCAGACAGATGGCCTCCTAGAAGCACAGCACTTAAGGAGGCAGAAGCTGTTGACCTTGATCCCCCCCTCCTCTTTTTTGTACAGAGTTGAGGACTACAGACATGGTCACCATCCCCTAACTGACTTCAGCCACACTGTCTCCACCAGGTAACACAGCAGTGACTGGCTCCATGATGATTTCAAGGTTGGTGCAAGCACATCAACCCTGGATAACAGTCATCCTTCCTAAGAGGCTAAAACAGAGATGGTCAGAAAGCCCAGGACAAACACTTCTTTGGTGGGCAGGTCTTTGCAGCATCTGCTCAACACTAGACCTTGGATGAGTCTCCTAGGTGGAATATGAGCACTTTAAACCCCTTCTGGCAGAAACTGAGAAATGAATGGCAGGCATCTTCCTGACATCCACCTCCATCAGTAGCTCCTTAAAGCTGAGTGGGAAAATGTGATCTATATGCAGCTGATCAAGGGGAAGAATAGGATGGGACAATGCACATGGAGCCCTGGGACTATGCTAACATCCCAGATGGACCCACTGCATCTCATATGACTAAGGAAATGACATGAAAAGCCCTTCCCATCCTACTGCCATCCCCCTCTTCCCACTCAAATCCAAAAATGGTTCATTAAACTGTGAGAAAAGTCTTTTTCTGTACACTAGCCTATTTTCAAGACTCTCAAAATAACACTCCTGGGCCCAGATTTAGCCCTCTGCCAATCCTGCAAAATGAAATCAAGAGCCCCATTGAGGCAAGGAGGCTGGTAGGGGAGAAAGGGACCTGACTGCATCAGCACAGCTGCAGGAGACTGACAGCTAGCTACTGATGCAGGCACCATAAACCTCTGCAACTGAAAGGTTCCACCTCTGTGTGCCTCAGGTTCCTAAATTGTTCAGTGAAGAAGAAAAAAACCAATGCAAAACAACCAAGAGTGCTTAGACATCTGCAATGAAGGTCAAAGCCAGAGCTGGGCAGAATCAGTGTTACTTAGGAACAGCACTAAGTTAACAAACAGCCACACACAACCTGTCACAACCACCACTGAGAAGGCTTCTGGAAGAAAGAGATACAACCACCAAAAATTGGCAGGCTACTTTGCCTTGCCTCTAAGCCAAACAAGGTCTTTGTTAGCTTTTCCCCATACAAATGCTATGGTTGGTAACTGAATCTCTGGGGAACTTAGTTACACATCAGAACAGTTTTTATTTCTGCCTTCTTTTCCTGAGTAAGACCATCCACCCATTCCCCCACCAGCAGCTCTCTGAGGCTGAGCATGGGAGTACCTTAGCACCTAAACACAAGTCCTGCCTCAGCTCAGAGAGGGTGTGAGGACTTCATGCCACCACCTACCTTTGTTCTCTGCTCAGGCAGTGACTTGGCAGAACAAACCCACACTTGCTACACTGAACAACTGCTTCTCTTACTCCAGAATCCCACCTTGTGCTAGCTCCAGCCCACTTATCCCTGGCTGAAGATGCAGAGTTCTCTCCTGGTCTCCCACCTACAGCACTCAAGGCAGGGAAACCCTCATGCTGTATTGTTGACAACCTCCAGATCTCAGCAATAAAATACTTGCATGTATGGGGTCAGGGAAAGAGGTTTAGATCCTGCTAAAAAGGTTAAGATCTGCTCCCTGCCTCATCCCTTACCTCTTCACACTGTGACTCAGGGTACTGCAGTTCTGCCAAGCCTCTTCAACCACGTGTTCACACTGCCTCTCAACTCAGCAGCCAGCAACTGCTTCAAAAATCCCTCTCCTGACTGATGTCCCTGAACAACTCATGCACACAGCTCTCCTCCAGCTGCAACAGCCAGCTCTGAGCACTACAGACATATAATGCACCCTAACTTTAAAATACAGGGTCTCAGAGGCCTGTGCCCTGCTGAATGCTGCTCCAGAAGGACCTGAGAGGCTGCATGAAACTCTGCATTCAGGGTTTGATCTTGCCTGTGAACAGAACAACTGGTATGTCTCCTCTTGAACTGCCTGGGAGGTGTTTGCCTACCAGCAGCTGTGCAGAGCCAGGATGACAAGGTATGTCCTGCACTTGCTGAGGCTGAGCTAGGCTTCTCTCCTTCTACTCCATCTGCCTGGGCTATAATTGCTCCTGTATCTAGTGCAGTCAAGGTGTCTGGGTTTGCTTTTAAACAGTTGTTTTTCTGGAAGCTGGATCATTTTGCCAGGACTGGCTCAGGGTGTGGCTAGACAAGTGAAGGTGTGTAAGCCCAGGGCCAAGAACAGAGAGCAGCAGGGAGTGACTGGGGACAGTAACTGTCCCTGGACACCAATGCCTGCACAAGCCTCCAGATAACAAAGATGCATGAAGACAGCAAGTGAGATCCCTTCCAGCCATTTGCCAGTTACTCCCTTCTACTTTCTCCTGAGTATTGGAGTCCTGAAGCCCAGGGACAAAGGTTAGCTTCAAGTCACTGAAGTTGAGACCACAGGTTTGCATTACCAAATTGCTGTGTAAGTTCTCCTGACTCTGCATAGATTCTCCTACCCTGAAACACAGTCAGGATGACCAAAAGTTTTCTGATTTAGACAAAATTTAAATGTACCCTTTTTGTAATTTTTTTCTTTCTCTTCCTCCTCTGACTTACTCTCCTTGGTAATCTCCTACACACTCCAAATCATTTTGTACCTGTGATGCATAATGCCACAGTGTTGGTGTGCCAAGGCCAACCCAACACTGTGACCTGCTTGCTCCTGCATTATTCCTTTCCCAAACCCATGTGTGCCCCATCTATTCTAAAGATGAGCTCTCCAGACTTGGAGCTGCTTTTCTTCCAGCTACAAACAGTCCTGTTCTGTGTCTCTTAGAGCAGGAAGCCAGTCTTTAACTGCTCTCTTGACATAAAAATGTACAATCTGTCTGTACAGACAAACATTACACACAGACACAAAATCCCTTTGTATCTGCAGCCCCTGAACTCTCAGGTTTGGCACTGATGAGCAGCAACAGGCAGGGACAAGAATGTGTGTGTTGTACTTGTGTGTGTGCAAGAATACACAGAGAATTAGAAGCATTTAAAAATATGCAGCTTTCCAAATTCTGGCTGAAATATGGATTTGAAACACAACACCCAAGAGAAAGATTTTATCTACTACAGGAAAATATTTACCTGATGCTTCCAATTTGAAGGGACTATCAGGGACTATTCTGCTTGTAGTTAGTATATCTAAACTTTCCTTCCTTCCCTCATCCTCCCTTTCTTTTTTTCCCCCCAAATGTCTTTCTCTCAAGGACTAGCATATGATTAAATTCACTCCTGAATCAGCACTCTTGCCACTGCACTGGCAGAGTAGCCAGCAAACTGCAGGAATATCCATTTCATCATCTACACCTGAGCTACTCAACCCAGGCACTTTGTTCAGGCAATAGAAAGCAGGAGACCTAGGCTATTCCCCTTTGGATGAGTGCCTTTCTCCTCACTAAGGGCAGAGAACCAGTGTAAGTAACTGCAGTGCAGATCCCACCCTTGGTGCTTCACTGCAGTCAGTGCAGCAGTGCCCAATCTCCCAGCACAACTGAGTAGTCACAACCTGCATTTTGCAGAGAGGTTCAAACTTACTCTGTGGAGAGAAGCAGGGTGAGCATGAGCCAGCTCAGATGCAAAAACCTGCATGACTCCAAAGCCTGGAGGACAGGTCTTACCAGCTGAATTACCAGAGGCAGCTTTTGGGTCACAGCTAGCTTCTTTCTGCTGTCTTAAAGAACCACCAGAGGGAAGTTAGCCTTTCTGCAAAGGCTTAGCCATGGCATTATTTTTTACATACTCAATAGGGGTTTTAATTAATGTTCTTTGTAAACCAAGAGCAAAACATGTACCCTTAGGTCACCAGTGGTTTTCTCCTTTCAAATGCTTTTAGCAAGTCTCAGATCACGCTCACCTATTCCTTCCCTGAACTGCCTCCTCCTTCCCCATCCCTTTTCCTCTTTCATGGCTGTTGCTATAAAAGCCAAACAACAAAGGACAGTGCCCCTGTGGCAGGTGTATCAAGATGAATCATTAACCTGATGACAGTGCAAAACCCTCTGAAACAGAACAGATACAGAAGCTCTTTCCATTCACCACAGGAAGAAAAAGGAGGTTTAATTCTGACCAGCTGACACTGCCAGAAGCTGCAGCACTGACACAAATATGTGCAGAATCAAGACCCTTATGCTTATTTAGGAGAATTTTCCATAGATGCATTGGGTTTCTTCTCCAAATGAAACAACCCTGACAACACTAAAAGGGCACAGTTTTCCTAGCTTTTTGCTGCTTAGATGCTTCTGCCTTCTCCAAGCTCAAGGAGAAGGATCACCAAAGAGTTGTCATGCTTACATGACAAATCCTCCTGGAGACTGCAAACACTA
The DNA here is from genome assembly GCA_013399015.1 of Galbula dea. Taxonomy (NCBI): domain Eukaryota; kingdom Metazoa; phylum Chordata; class Aves; order Piciformes; family Galbulidae; genus Galbula; species Galbula dea. The sequence goes on from VWZX01005924.1 coordinate 397,179, forward strand.
TCCTGCTTTGGAGAGATTTTCAGCTGCCATTTATGGCTATTGCAAGTGTGCTTTCAGAAGATTTATGTGCCATCTATCCCACTGGGAATGCAATAAAACATAAATCAAGTAAGTAAATGGACTTGGCTGATTATTTTTGAATCATTAAGAATACCACAGCCAAATGACTAGGCATGACTGAGGCACAGTGGCTTTTCTGAGGATTATGACCAGAAGGGTTGAAAAAACTATTTTAGAGACATTCAGACCAATGAGATATGAACTGCAGGGAAATGCTTGTGTGTCTCACTCTTTTGGGATATTAGAAGTTCAAAGAGGAAAAGACAAAACACAATAGACACATGGATCATTACACAAAGACTCTAATATACCATCCAAAGACACATCAAGTCCCTTCAGCTCCTGAGAGAGCACTCAGCCAAAGAACACTTCCTAGCTTGGTTAAAAAAAAAAACAACACAAGAGGCATTTAAGTTATCAATAAAATATTCTGGCAACAGACCATTTACTGTACTACAGACAACAGTCACATACAACCTCCACTGCAACTGCCTTTTAACATGCTTTCCTGACACCACTGAAAAAGCAAATCACAAACTGTGATCTCTTCCTACCAGAACTATTTTGAGAGTTAAAAAAAGACTTGGAAAAAAAAAATAAAATCACTTGCTTACTTACCACTGCCTTGAAAAATCTTTAGGAGAACTTGAAGATTAGGGTATTAAAAGAAGTAGTAATACAGACACCAAGGTGATATAAAGAGACTCCTCTGCAGGAGGAAGTAGCCACCATGCAGTGTTTCCCTAAGGTTTTCTGCTTTGCTTTTTCATCCTGTACTTCCCTGAGACCTGAGTGTCTAGTGATGAAGAACAGCCTCTCTGGGCCCTCACTGCACAAGTACAGCTCAAAGGAACACATTGTTGAGGGGCTCTCACTCAGCCACAGCTAGCTTGTCTCTGTGCCTCAAGACAATTCCCTCATTAGGCTCCAACAGAAAGTCCTCATTGACTCAACACAGCAACTCTCCCTGGCACAGAAGCTTGCAGATATCTATCCAGACAAGTCCAACATTTTCCAATGCTTAACTTTCTTTAGTGCCATTGGCTCTGTTCTCCACTGGCTGCTCACTTGGGGACAGCACATTAGCCTAGCTTTGTAACAAAAACACCTTTATTTTGTTTAGCAAACAACTTATAGGGGAAAAATAAATTAAAATTTGCAAAGAAAGTATTAAAACTAGTTCAGTGAAGTTCATATCATCAGTCTTCAGTAACAGAACAAAAGCTCTGACCAAAGAGGAGGTTATAAAATCTACCAAACTATGTCACAGAAAACACTCTGGTACCAAGAATTTCACTCCAGAGTTTAGTGATATATAAGGATTCAAGATTCAAGTAAATGTGCTTCCAAGGAGTAAACAATCATACATACAAAGATGTTTCATTCAATGCAAAAACAGCTACAGAAAATCAAATCTTGGCATGCAGTCACAAATCCTCTTGCTCCTCTTAAAATACCATGCTTGTTCATTCCTGCCTGAGTTGGGCTTCAATCTGCAAAACTCTATCTACAAGGGAGAGAAAAAAGGAGGGGGGAAGCCACCTCTTACCCAGTTTTACTCAGCAAAAGGAGAATTCTTGCACTTCATAGCTAGGAGATACACAGCAGTCAATTAGGAAGAGCTGAAAATATTTTGGAGGAACATATGAAGGCCATTTGCTTATTCTCCTCAATTTCCCATTCCCAATAAATGCAATCATAAACACTTCCAGAGACTTCTTTCACTGCACATTCATAAAATGTTATATATATATATGTTTGAATACTTCATATTCAAACATTCAGGTACATCTACATAAGAAAAAGCAGCAATGCTTGCTGTCTTTGCTCTCTTCTAACTAGAGGAGCACTTAGGGAGTATTATTTCCATGCAGAGAAGACAGAAAACTGACTGCCTCTGTCTTTTCCCCCATCTAATTTGCATGAAATCAATATTTTGCAACCAGAGGTTGTTGCCTTGAAAGGGAGAGGTGCAGAAAAGGGACCAAGATGTTTGCCATCTCTTAGGACAGTTTAAAAAGATTGTAATTCTCATGAAAGACATAGCATTTACAGTCATGGCAACTGGAACCCTAGATAAACATGGCAATGGCAGGGGCTAAATACCAGTCACTCACAGGGCTGTCCTAAAATGACCACTCTCATGGACAAGGGCATCATTCATTCTCCAGAACTAGTCCTTCATGCCTCTGTTCATTGACAGCTTAGCACTCCACAGAAGAAAGGAAGCTCATTTCCCACACATAAGGACAAAAATCAGAATGTTGAGATAGATAAAAAGGTTCTCCTCCTAAGTTCTTCCTACTTCTTCTCTGCCACTCTAAGTCCCTCTAACTTGATATCTTTTGATAATGGAAAGCATTGCCTCTTCTTGGATTTGGCTCTGATTTCACCCCTGTGTGCAAAGGAACCTGTGGAAATACTACATGAAGATCAGGAAAGGACTAACTCAACCTGCACCCAACAGAACTGTGCTCCTGTAGACTCAACAAAACCCTTGAGGTGCATCTCTGTTGAGAACATAACTGAGCCCAAAACAGTGATACAGAGAAACACACACAGTCAAATTTTCCACACAGGGACAGTAAAAAGATAACCTGTTTATTTAACTTCACTGCTGTATCACCAGTTCATCTCTAGCTAAGTCTTTTGTGACCACAGGTCAATTCTCTTCACCATCTGGTGGCTTGTGCCATATGGTCTGTAGCTGAAGAGCAGTCATAGTCCAGTGCACTTCCACAACAGAAGACATCTTTGCATTTGCTATGAATTAGGCTTCTTCCAGAAAGCTCCACATGAAGAGTCAAGGACCAGGAATACTTACCAGCACATATCACTAAGTGAGGGATGGAACTGACTGACAGGGCAGGGAGTCTTCAGCTACCCTGGAGGTGCTTAGGCAGAGAGGTTTTTTTTCCATGATTTAGTGCTTCCAAGCTAACATCATTCACCAACTGAAAAGTCCCTTAAAAGCAAAACTAAAAACCAGTGCTTAAATTGTACAAAGTTATGCTGCTCTCTAAACCCAGTTCTTGTTAAACATGTGTTACACATAACCAAAGCCTGACACACTTCCTGCACTGGCAGGGAGATAGCAATAGAAACACTCACTGAGGCTACTTTTAGTGATTTACAGCAAAGGAGGTGAGGGGGGTGGAAATCACATCTTTCTTCAATATGTTTTTCTACTAACAATATACATTTTTACAGGAAAAAAACCCTAGCCTAAGCCACTTTGCACTAAAGCTAGAATAAAGGAACACAAAGGTGGCAAAGTCAGTGACTGGCATTTTGCTTAATCCTGCCCAACATCACCTCAGGGACAGGATTTACCTGTTTTTAGAGGTCTACATCTGGAGAAAAGACCCTAAACCCTCTTCATAGTCAGAGGAGAAATACAGCAGGTTATCAAATGAGACAGAACTGCATCTTTACTGGGATCTGCTCTGAGAAATCAGTTGCTACTCCTCAAATAATGTTCACATCCTGCAGCAAGGACTTCTCCAGCTCAGCTACATGACATTCTCATCTGGCATGGGCATTTCCTTAAAGGCAAAATAAATCAAATCACAAATGACCTGTTCCTTTCCATTGACTACAAAGCAATTGGGGTTGACTGGCTTGAATGCAGACTTGCTCTAACAGATTTCATCCAGGAAACCAAAGGAGACAATGCTGGCATCCATTTACTGTCTTGGAAGAAGAAGACTCTATCATCTACCTTTTGTCATGCACCACTCATGGATCTTGTTAAATAAACCACATAGGCTTCTCTACAGCCTCCACCCACACACACAATGGATAACAAATTAAGGTTACACAAGCAGCTCTTGTTTCTTCTCTTTTCTAACCTTCCAGGCCTGGGCATGCTATGACAATGTCCTTGCCTTTCCTACAAAGCCCATTACAAATCCACTGATTCCTCTTACATTAGACTAGAAACTTCTTCTGGAGGGAGCAAACAACCACGGAGGATGGGACACATGCTTGTCCAATGTTTTGCTGGACCTCAGAAATCTCAGGCATTGTGGCTCTTACTGTTGCCCTCAGAGGGGAAATGGTTTATTGGCCACAAACAGCAGCAACAAGAACCAATAGTTCAATACATTTTCTGAAGGCTGCACAATGAAGCAGGTGACATATGGGGCTGCTGTGCTGCTTTCCTCTGACCACAGAAAAGACTAGAAGCAAGAAGCAACTTGAGGTGAGTTAACTGCATCCTTTGGTTCAGGTTTTCACTGTTTACAACCCAAAACCAAACACAATGGACCTTAACTCATTTTCAGACAAAGGTACTGCTCTTTAAAGAAGAGGCAACAGGCTCCACTGGCCACATCCACTGCTTCCCAACTGCAGGTGGAAAGGATCCAGCCTTTTTAGGAGTGCAACTCCAAAGCTTTGAACATGGTAAACTTCAAGCATTAGCCTGTAACTCAACAGCTAACTCCAAAATGAAAGTCACTACTGATAAAAGCTAGAGCATTAGCAAGAAGACTGAAGAGAAGCACAATAAAATGCACAGACCTATCTGCCCACAGACACAGGAGTAAAAAAAAAACACCTACAGGACTCTGGAGCAAGAACCTCACTGCACTTAACCACCAAGTCCCCAGATCTTTAACATATATTTCTCTAAGATCTATTTATGCACCTCAATCACTTGGGTAATGTTAGCTCTAAGGTGTTTTTAAAAACTCATCTGAAATTAGAAAGTATGAATTCCCAGCTCATTTTCACTTCCAACTGCCTCAGTTCTCTTCTTGCCTGATCTATAGCTTATGTTCAAACATATGGCAGTGTATTTGCTAAGAATTCCCTCCAAAAGTGCATTCCCTAAATCAATCTCAACAGCTTCAGATTGCAAATCAGGAAGGGGGTGGAAGGGAGAACCTCAGAGTGCTTTGTTGTTTTTCTGTTGGGATTTGGGGTTTTTCCTTTCTTTTTCCCCTCTCCTATGAAGCTAACTGAGGCAAAAGTTATTTAGAAGTATTTTATGAAGTGAAAATTCTAGCAATTATAGTGAAAAAGCAATTTAATCTTAGCTCCAGATACTGAAATATTCAAGATATATTTAAAAAACCCAAACAACCCTGCATAAAGGTTGTTATTAAATACTTTCTAGAAAGATTTAGGAAAAACACTGCCCATGTATTCAGTAGGAATCCCCAGTGGTTGTCTCATTTCCCTCATTACACACATGCACACACACAGTGTTAACTACACCCCAGAAGAAAACTGCAAGCTTTGCAGACTGCAAGGAATGATGTGGGTCCTTCCTCTGGTTCCCTCCTTCCAATGGATGCCTACTATTCTTCTAACAACTCCCCACAAAAAGAGAGAGTGCTAATTGTAGCTGTCACAAAGTGTTTGCCCATGGTCACAGACAGTTAATTCCTGCATTTGAGTCAGTGCACACTCAGAGGCAGAGAGCAAGCAGAGGTAGGAGTGATGATGGATCCATGTAGCAATTCATTCTAGCAGGGAAAATTCAAATCCACACCAAGAGCATAATCCCATAAGTGGCAGATCTACTTCAAACTCTTGAAAAGCTGATTTTCAGCCTCTTAAAAGCTACCTGATGCAACAGCTGCCTGGAAGAACACCATGTAGCACTTGTCTCCCATAGCACTGAGTTACCACAAAATGCATTAGTACCCACTTCAGGCTTACTCTCTTGCATTTTCCAAGGAACAATGTGGGACTTCTTTTTGTCCTCAGAAATAATAAGGTGTTTAGCTCAACTCTCAGTACCTGTTATGACTTGGGAGTTCATGTCTTGAGCCATTGGAAGCTGCCCAAGACACTCAGGCATGGAAGGAAAGGGTCAGAACAGAGAACATGCTCATGCCACTCTATCAGCTACTGGTATGACCACATCTGCAGCATCAAAGGCAAGGCCACATCTCAGAAAGATCAAACAGAATAGTAAGAGCAATCAGGACCCTGAAAAAAATCTCTCATTACAGAACTGACTTTAAAAAACCCAACCAAACCACACAAAATAAAACAAACCAAAAAACACAACCTGAACTGTCACCTGACAGAGACATTAGTTTGGAGAACATTAGACAGGGAGTGATTAAGTCCAGAGAGAGCACATCTGTTCTCAACTCAAGACCTAAAAGAAACCACTGTTAGCTGATCACTACTCATAATAAATTTCCCATTTTGGAGTTAGCATTAGGCTCCAAGAACAAGCCTGGAGAGGAAACAGTAAGGCACTGACACAGACAGAAACTGATCAGAGGACAGGTTGCTGCACTGCAGTTGCACTAGCAATACCAACACAAGACAGGTGCACAGGTAGAGGACAGATCTTCAGCCCACCTCCCAGGCTCCTTCTCCAGCATCAAACACTCTCAGGAATGAAGGGAGAGAGAGTTAAGGCATTAATTCCTCCAGGACAGAAAAAAAGTCAACCTGTACTAGTGGAAACTGCCCCTATATCCATATCCCCCCATACAAGCAGAGCCATGGGAACTCATTTTCTCTAGATCTGCTTCCCACTGAGCAGCAGTCACCCCAGTGGGAAGGCAAGAACCAGCTTGCTGCCTACAGATAGGTGCACTGCAGCCACTCAGAGCACCTCTGCAAGAGCAAGCACTGCAGGCTTATGCTGAATTCAGACTCCACAGAGCTGATGCAGGATAAGAGCAAGCAGCATTTTGTCAGCAGAGGCATGTGCTCACACTTGGCCTGCAGTGCCTCTTATTCCAAGTAAATAATTCATTGCTTTACCATCTCTCCTTAAACACTGTTTCAAACTGCAAGAGGAGCAGCCTTTGTTCCAACCATGGCAGAACTTCAGTTTGAGAGAAACAAAATAAAACAAACAAAAAAATCCCAAAAGAAAAACAATTAAAAACCACCCAAAAAATAAAAAGAGGAGTACAGACTGTGAAGAAATCACTCTGCAAAGGACAGGAACTGGGGGACAGCAAGGAAATCTGGGGTTCTAAATGGCCTCCAGTAAACAACACATGCATCTTCTGCTTGAAGACTCTACCATGCAGCTAAGTGATGATTCCTCTGTGGACACTGGTTTTGATTGCTAGTGGCTACAGAGGCTCTCTTGGATGGAGAACCAGACAAGCCCAGAAGAGCTGGAATCCCTGTCCAGCCAGCTTACAATTCACATAGATAAGGTGACAAAGAGGGGAAAGGGTCACAAGATGCAATCAAGGTTACAAGGAAAACATGTTGAGCCAACAGAACCACCAGAAAGGAAAGACAATCCTGATTCTAGAAGAGAAACTTTGCTTCTTTCTCTACTTCTACAGGTAATCCCCAACTGTCACAAGAACTGAAGAGACAGTTGAGTTGTGCATCAAAACTGGAAAAAGAAACTCATTTCTGTAAGCTTCAGTTAAAAAAAAAGAGAAAAAGTCTAATACAAACAGTTACAGCTCTAGCAGTATTTGCAAACTTAGGTGTATTTGCACTGATGAATCACTTAGCAGCAGCCTTAAAACTGTGTTTGCTGGAGTAAACTGAACACCACAATTTCACAGGAAGGGGGAAAAACTTCAGATGCGTTACAAACTTCTTTAGTTGGGCATGTTCTCAGGATTACTTTTTGTATCCATAGGCAAAAGGAGTAAACCATCATTAGAGCAGACACAAACTATTGATTAGTTTTCAAAACTTAGCTTCATATTGGCTAATAAGTTGCCTTTAGAAAGACATTCATGTTCTTGCCACTTATGAGCAGGTGAATTTCTGTTAGTAATCATGGACTACTGAGACAACACTCATGGGACAAAAACATCATCATGGTTGTCAAAGGGATTTGGTTTGCATTTAGGATTTCATGCATTTTTACTGTGTTCAAAGATGCTCAACTACAGCTGAGAAGTGCTAAAATCATTCCTATAATGTACCAATACCAACAGTTTTAGACTCTGGGAAGGGGTTTTTTTAAGTGAAGGTAGATCAGCAAATCCCTTGGTTTCAGAAAGGCAGCTTTGGAAACTCCTGTGACACTGAACTGTAACTTTGAATTTATAATCAATTCATCTAATGACAGACTTAAAAGAGTCTTGTTTGGACCCTTTTATGTCAGAGCAATTTATTGTGACAGAAGATTATTTTTATCAGCTTGGAGATAGCAATCTTGCTCTGAAAGAGGATACTTCCAAAGACTTAGTGTTTACAAACAAGCAGAAGTTCTCAACAGAGAACATCTCTTATATACACAAACAACAGAAAAAAACCCAACCACGTAACTGGGAGGTTGAGGATTTCATTTACTCAAAGCACTTAAAAGAAAATGAGAGTTCTCCTGAAAATTCACCTCCAAATGTGGGTTGCAGAGCCTGCTTTTTGAAGATTAAAACAACTTTATAAAGAAGGAAATAATACAGTAGAGATTAAACGTCAAGTTCACCTATGTGGATTTCATGCTTTGGCTACGTAAAATTTGGCATTAACCTGAAAGTTGACATCATTTTATCATATCCAAACTCACAGGAGCAAGAAGTGTCCTCTGAAGGAGGCCACTACATATGTATATATTTCTGTTTTCTGACAAAGCATACATACCCTTAAATCTGGAGAGAAGTTGTCTGCCGAGGTGGAGACCGAGTCGGACGATAGAGCAGAGGCAGATTTGGTGTGAGTAGAATGGTCTGAGTGAGAAGTGGAAGCACTGTGAAGAGAAACAGCACAGTGTTATCAAAAGCATGTTCAAGCAGAGCCACTCACACTCACATCAGGCATTTCTCCCTCTTGCCATTCCCAGCAGTGGCTTAAGAGAGCCTCTTTCACTCGCCGTTGCCATGGATTACCAAAGCGCACCCAATTCGTTACCAAACCTCAGCTCACACCGAGCCAACATTACCACAATCACACACTTGATTAAACCCTAAATCACAAAAAAAACTAAGGGCCTCCATTTCAGGCTCTCAGATGGGAGATATTAGTGTGCTGCAAGGGGATGAAAACAGCCAGCCTCCTGAACACATGCCAGCACAGCTCCAACCGCAGCTTTACAACGGTGGAAGAAACTCAGAAGGAAAAAAAAACCCTCCTCTTTCTTTCCATCACACATAACTTTCCTCCTCCAGGTATAAGAACAACCCTCAGGAGAACTAAAAAGACTCTCTCAGCATAGCTCTTTGGTGATACAAAGTGTGATTTGTGAACTAGCAAAGCAAAACAGTTCTTTTCTTTTTCAAGAGAGTTGTTCCTAGCCCAGCTGTAAGCAATTAGAATAAGCTGCTTTTATAGCATTTTTATGCTGCAACCTCTCCTACAACCATAATTGCTTAAAATTAGCATTTGATAATAATGCTCTTAAAACCTCAGATGACTGTAAAGAAAGTTCCTCCATGGTACAAGGTTACTCCCTGAAGCCACACTACAGTAACGAATGCTACCTGCACCAATTAATTCCCACACCCCAGGAAGGTTTCACTTGGCTGTAAAGACACTCTTAAGGATCAGTTATCAGGCTTGTAAGCCTAGCCATGGCCACAGCAGAATACTAGCAGCAGTATTACCACCACTATTTGTATTAATTAGACATGTGACAACCTAGAAACAGCTATATCTGAGCTTCCGAAGGGCCTGAAGATCTGTTAATTGGCTGAAAACTATTTTGCTGCTAGTAAACAGCCACCAAAAGGCCAAACCATTCCATTTTTATTTCTGTTCTTCAGAGTTTGGCAAAGTATTGCACAGGCAATGTTAAAACCATGAAGAAGCCCAGCAAAATCGAGTTCTTGCTGGGAGTTTAGTCCTTTCCCTCCAAGGATTAATGAGTCCTGGCAAATCTGCATTGTAGAAACTTCGAAATGGAAGACTTGGGAACTGTCAAAACTTATTTAAAATAAAAGATACTGGTGTGCCAACTGAATAGCACAGTTCCACTGAATGGATTTGTTGTATAGAGTTCACCAGATAATCCCTCAGGTTCTCCAACTTGCTCAGCTCTTGTGGTGTTGCCAGGTAAAGTCATGTCATTTTGGATGGACAGTGGCATTTGTGCACACAACACAGCTCACAGGGCAGCAGCCCCAAAGCCTCCATCCCAGGCAGCAAATAAACTTGCACTCAAATTACAAGAACTGAATCCACAAAGCCTCCTATTCTTATGGATCAAAATGCCTCATGCATGCACTGAATTTCTGTAGTTCCACATCACAACAAAAACTGATCTGAAGTGTATGCTGCTGCTGCTGAATAGGCTGCTTAAGTTCCCCTCTCCTCCTCCTCTCAACCTGGGCTGCGCACTGCTGCCATCTCCACTGTGCTGGACGAGCACCATGGGATGCAAGGTTCAATTTGCTGATCTGCCAGGGCAGTAAACAACAAACATGAAGAGTCTTCTGTTAGATAACAGGGCTGATTGGATTCATTACATAGCCACAGAAATCATCAGAGGCAGCACAAGGAGAGGGAGGGAACGTGTATCTGGAGACGATGAGGAAGGCTGAGAGCACTTCAGCACGCAGCAGCCTCCAGGCATTCTAAATTAGGCTTAACACTAAACCACATTTTTACATTACTTTACTTAAACGAGCTCAGACCCCTGGAAACATTCCCTTTAAACTCCTTTCAGCCTGGTTTCTGCATGGTCAGCCTTCACCTTCCAAGCATTCATCCTCGTGTCTGCAATGGTTTAACTGATTTGATTTTTTAAGGGGAGGGGGGGGGAAGAGAAGGAATAAAACCCACACAATTTTGTTTCACAAAGCAGCACAGTTTATTGTACAGCAACAGTACTTCAAGTTATCAACAAAGAGCAAGCAGACACTGTAGATGCCTTTACCACTGGGTGACAACTCTTACTCCTCTCCCTGGGTCCCCACTGTGCCTTCTCCTTCACCACCTCCAGCCGGGGGAGCCAGAGGCTCAGAGGAAGCCTCCAGAAGTCAGGCCTTCCAGCTCCCTCCCCTTCCAGGGCCCTGCATTTCGTGTAATTAAATGCATTTTACAGGTTAGCAATTCTGCTGAGGTGTAAATAACAAAGCAAGGGGCACACCAGCAGCTAACCTGGCCCATGTGCACTATGAATGACAGCTTACCCACCAAGCAACCACAGCTAAATCACTAAGCACAATAACCTATTAGTAGAAGAATCTGCATGAAGAATTTCACATCCTTTAGCCACAGGAAGGGCAGCTGTAAAAGCTGGAAAGGTTTAATGGAGTGTGCTAGTCCCTTTATCCCCAAGCTAGGACAAGATAGACTCCAACAACTTGACACTTGTCTAACTTGCTCTTAGCAGCTCCCACGAAGGGAGAATGCTAACAGAAGGAACAAAAGTTCTCCAGTTTTTCTGCTTGCACAACTTCTCTGCCCTTACACATTTCCAGTGTCTACCTAATACACAACCAGTGATTACCTAATTAATCACTACAGACAGCAGATTTCTGTGAAACTGTTCATTTCACTTCAGCAGGCTAAAGGCTTTACACTGGAAAGAAGAGACTCAGAATCCACAGCATGTCTGAGCTGCAAAAGTGTTTTGTGCTTGTTGTTCATGCTTGGCTTCAAGTGAGTTTTAATGAAGGAAAGCATTTGCATTCAGAAGTGGATTTTCAAAAGCTCCCTGCACCAGCATCCCTTTGCTCCCACAGAAACCACCGGTGAAGCTTCCCTCCAACACCAGCCCCACCAGCTTGTGGGTAGCACTGCCTGCACATACAGCAAACAATGCTGCTTGGGTTCTGTGGCTCTGCACAGTACCCAGAGGTTGCACATGTTTGGCTCACTGCCTCTGTTCTCTTCATCCATCATTTATAGGGAGCTGAGATGGAAGCAAGGAGCAGACAACTGAAACGCCACCACCTTGCAGCTCCCTCTTCTTATCGTCGTCAGGCAGTTGCACAGCTCCAGCTCTGCTGCTTAGCAAACTAATTAACCTAATGTCCCTGCATGCACATGAGAAGTTTATTAGCTTCAGTGGTTTAGTCAGTCTCAAGTTCTCCTCTGCTGCCAATGCAAAAGGAAAGATCATAGAATCATAGGTTTGGGTTGGAAGGGACCTTAAAGACCATCTAGCCCCAACCCCCCCGGCCAAGCGCAGGGCTGCCATCCACTAGACCTGGTTACCTTGAACACAGCCAGGGATGGGAACCCAAACCTCCAAGGGTGCAATCCTCAAACCACTCAATTTCATATGTCCTTGGGTGGGGGAGAGCAGGAGAGCATCCCTGGGCCAAGACACAAACTCAGAATGAGGAGACCAGAGCTCCCCACTCTTTGCCACCAGCCCTTCGGCATCATCTTGTGCAAATCATTTACTCCTGCTTCTGTCATAGCTCCTGGACATTATCCCAGCTTTTGCTAATGTAAAGTAAAAGCTGTCTTGTACAACACTTCTGGCAGCATGTGGGTGTACTTCTTGGTATCAGTCTAAAATGCTGAGGACCCCACTGAGGATGCTTTGCTCTTACAGGGACATCACCCCAACAGCTGTGTTTCAGTAAGACAACAAAGAGCAAACCTGATGGACAGCACAGGCAAGACAGTCAGATGTAGCTGCTGGGTTCAGGAGCACCTGAAAAACACTTGAGAACACAGGTAGGTTTGGCCAGGTTTCAGCAAGGGTTAAAAATCCCTGGAGCTGTGCCACTCACTCCTAGCTGAAGGTCTGGTCCAATACAACTTAATAAACATGCAATAACTGCATCATCTCTGAACCTCACTAAGGTTTTAGAAAAACAACATATACTTGGATTCACAAAATACTTTGAGCTCCTCCCACAGGAGAGAAAGCTAGTGCAGATGTTGCTGTGAGGAACCTGTGAAGATCAAGGACCTCCTGGAGTATTTCTCTTCTCCTGCTTCAAGTTCAGACAGCTCCACACTGTCCTTGCTGATGGATATTGGAGCTAAGTACCAAAACAGACCCCTACAATAGTTCAAAAGCACCTTCAGGGCAAGCACCTTACTCCTGTGATTGCCATCCTTTCTTCTTTCCTTCCTCCCTTCTCATGCAGAAGCAGGAAACAGGTTTAGGATGCAGTTAATGCTGATCTATGTCTTTCATCTCAGCAATTATTTTTATTATTTAAATATATTTCTTATGACCAGATTTTGAATGAGTCCAAATGAGAGCTGTTGGCACAAGGGTTTTGTACACACTATTAACCCCTTGGCTATATGGAATACATACATGCAACTAATAAGAGAATTACAATGGAAATCAAGCACAATGACTCAACTCCTGATAAAGTGTTCATTGTTATTATTAGGACTATCCCACAACATGCCAGATGGTTTTCAAACATAATTTAGACTCAGACAGATGCCCTCTGGTGATTCTTGTTCAGGCAACTGAAAGGTATTACTACATCCACAGCAGAATTGAAGGTATGCCAGCATGCTTAGCTTAAACTGTCAACAAAGATGTAAAGAAGCTTCAAACAGAAGTGTCTGAGACATGCAAACTCATCCTGCTAAAGTATGAAGGTGCAGGGGAGAGCAGTGATAAAAGTCTTAAGCCACTTCAAAAAGTGCCATTAAATGGCAGCTGCCAAAGCATCCAAGACAATTTCTGCCCTCAGACCCCTGCAATCCAAAAACCACAGTATCTAAGACAGCCAAGGAAAAGAAACAAAAATTTGTAGTTGCCATTTGTTTTGCCAACTGTTACAGAAAGAGCTCTAATATGAAATTATTGCTTTCCTAAAGTAGGTAAGCAACAGTTTTCCCTGGAAGGAGAAAGTACAAATGCAGCTTCTGAAGAGGGTGATTTGATTTCATGAGGGTCCAAGTGGGAGACAGTGAACTCAGCTCAGGCAGAAGATGAGCACCGAGATGCAAAGGCAGCACCCAAATCACACTATGACAACCTGCAGCTTTAACCTGATGCAGACAAAGGCACTGCTTATGCAAGACTGACTTCTCCTCCCTGCATCCTTACCTCTATTGTAAGCCATTTAACACAACATTGTTTGTAGATCAAAAAGAGAGCACTTTCCTTCCCTGTCCCCACCCTCTACAGGAAGGAAAACTCCTAGGAGATCTCTACAAAGAGCTTTCTGTAAACACCAGCCTAAGGGCAACCACACTATACAACCTCTTCATTTTGGGCCTGTAACCCAAGAAGAAAGTCACACTGACCAATTTTATGTATCACACCAATTTCTGGAGAAACTTGAGACAAAGGTCATGATATCACTTTCAGTGATGGTCTGGCTACAAACCATCCCAACTTGTAATTGCTGAGAATGGTTATTTCCAAGCAAGCATCTTAAAAGGTGTGCCTCTTTCTGTTCAGAAAGAACATAAGTACACACATACAGGCCTTCCTAAAGAGAAGAAACAATCCTATCCAGGAAGGGACTGGCTACAATCAGGGTGCTGAGACAGTGAAACAGGATGCTCCATCACTGGAAGCATTCAAGGTCAGGTTGGATGGGGCATTGAACAACCTAATCTAGTGAAAGATGTCCCTGCTCATGACAGGGGGATTTGGACTAAATGATCTTTCAAGGTCCCTTCCAACCCAAACCATTTTATGATTCAATGGGTAGCAACTCCCTGAGAAACTACTGTTAATTTCTGAAGTTCAGACTTTGGAAGTTGAGGAACAGACCTTTGCCCTGATCCAAAAAAAAGACAAGGGAACCTGTGTCTAACACCCAGAACTCTGTGGAAAACTGATGGGACAGGAGGAAAACACTTCTCTGGAAAATATCATTTTATCTAGAGCATATACATAGGGCTCAAGGACTCCTTTTTTTTGCACCAACATCTTAAAATACTGACCTGGCTCACTCTACAAAGAACAAAACCAAAATGCAGTCCTATTTGTGACTATTCCTTCCCTGCCAGTACAACAAGCAGCTGCTTCATTGCTTGCAGAGGTGTGCCAATGACTCAGATGCTAATTGGCATGAGCTGCTCACACCATTTCTTCTGTATCAAACTGAATGTTTTGTTTCAATAGTCACTGAACTGACATGGAAAACAGGTGATAAAATGCACCACTGGGTGATACAGTTTCAGCCACAGAGGTCATAAATGAGAAAAACACTGCAGAGGGCAAATTTCCATTTCCTCTCTTCCTGGTTTTTTTTTTTAGGTTTCTCATTATGAACATTCCTAAAACAAATTGAGGTGAACACTGCAAATTAATGATGACTTCTGGCAAGTACAATTTAATTTGGAAGCTTCAGATACCAAGAGAGGAGGATGCAATTGGTTCAAATTTACAGCAGGGCCATGAGGAGGAGCACCTGAAGCACTTGGGACACTTCTCTTCAAAGCATTATGACACAAGATGTATGGGGTACTCCTCACTTCCCAAATTCAAGTCAACCCAACTCTCCCTTCTCCATACTTTCAACACTCCTGCTTCTTTCAGAGAAGGAAAAAGAAATGCTGAAAAATCTTCTGGGTCACATCAGAGCAGAAAGAGACAAAACAGTGCTTGTTCCTCATGAATATGTCTTTGTCCTAGTCAGTACTGGCTGAACTGGCCTGGGAAATTCAGCTGCTGCCCACATCAGGCTTTGCCATTTACAGCAGCTCTCTGTGGATCTGTGCTAAGGCTAAAGTGGTACCCATAGTCCTTATCTGTGTGTGTATATATATATATACATATACATATATATATATATATATATATATA
>VWZX01005925.1:0-57280 GCA_013399015.1 Galbula dea
AAAAAGGACATAGCCATCCATGACCACATGCCAGTCACAAGAGCTGTCCCACCATGTCTCTGGAATTGCCACCAGGTCATAGCCCCTTGACATCACATGGGTTTCTAACTCCTCCTTTTTATTCCCCATGCTGTGTGCATTAGTATCCAGGCACTTCAGCTGAGCATGCCAATTCTATGCTAGGGGGGCAGGAGGCCTTCTGGTCTTTATTAGTACTAGCACTAGAACATGGCCCCACTGGTGCAGATCTTCCAACAACCCCATCCTCCTTTGAATTTAGTTTAAAGCTCTATAGATGAGCCCTGTTAGTTCTTGTCCTAGAATCCTTTTTCCCCTGGAAGAGAAACCTTTCCCACCTCTTATCATCTGGCCTGGCACCTTTTAATACCAGGCATTATCAAAGAACCCAAAGCCCTGCCTGTAGCACCAGTCTTGGAGCCAGGTATTTATGTACTGAACTCTTCTACTCCATCCCATATCATGATCAGGTACTGGAAGGAGGGAAGAGAAAATAACTTGCTCCCCAGACCCTTTTACCAACCTCCCCAAGGCCTTGAAATCTCTCTTCATTCCTCTCAGACTACAAGATGCAGCTTCCTCTCCACCTGCCTGAAAGATCAGTAGTGGGTAAAACTCTGATGACCACACCATGTTGGGAAGTTCCCTAGTAATATCCCTAATTCCCTCACCCTCTACCTTTTCAACCATGTGTACATTTCTGTTCTCATATCTCAGAAGACCACTGCAACCTGCTTTGTTTGCCCTCAGACTATCCACCAAAATGAGGATACAGTGTGATGTCCACATTTTCGATGAGGATATAATACAATAAGGAGCAGAGAAGTGCTGAAGCTTTAAAGGATACCTGAAGCTAAGTGCAAAAGTGAGCCCTGCTCTTGTAATTCCCAGAACTGTGCTTTAAATGATCCTTCCTAGAACAAAGCAGAGGAGATGTGTGTTTCCATGTGTGTCCTCCAGGAAGGAGGATGACTTTGAAATGAATGTGAATCCTGCTAGTCTAGGACAAAGTGGGACTTATCTCTGTTTTATAACACCATGCTGTCCATAAAGCTGTCTGGTTAGATCTGAGGCACAAGTTGCTGGTAAACTCAATGCAGATTCTGTAGCCAAAACCTTCTCAATTACCAACTGGCTCTGCCCTGACTCTCTGCTTGCTCTTTATTAGTTTTACAGTCCTTTCCAAAACTCATTTAAATTACCAACCTTAAATCACAATTACTGCCCCATACACCTAGAGATCAAGCATGTTCCCTCAGTTTGTCTAACATCTCTAGGTAACAGTTGTCTCCACAAAGTTATCCCACAGATCAAACCTATAAATCTGATGTGAGAGCAGGTAAAATCCAGTACCATGGACCAAGGACCAAGGACTATGGACCTCATTGTGAAATCAATGATAAACTCACTTTGATAAGAGTAGGCTAGAATAGCACTGCAGGGAAATGCTGCTAAATCATCAGGGTGTAATCTGGACATAAATTGGACTTCCTTCCTTCTTGTGCTCTGCTGTTTACTCTCTTCCAATGTGTGCATTTATTGCAAAGCAAAATTGATAGAAAGCTTGATTCACAGTTGTAATGCAGGCTGTACATATAGAAGAAAGAATCCTGTCTTGACTGACCCATCTCCTGGTTTGGCTTTAGAGGAATTACTCTTAAAAACACTTTGCTTCCCATGAGTCATGCTTACTTTGTAAAGTAATTACTGAAACAGTAAATGCTGGGCCCCCTAACAAACCCTTTTCTAAACAGTAAGTTTAGATGGGAAGAACTTCAGCCTCTGAGTAAAATGTTAAAGAATTACTGCCTATCTCATTTATATATATATATATATACTGCACTTAACATAAAATTGTCTCCTCTATGATAACAAAGTGTAATGAAACATGCACATAATCTTAAGAATGGAGAAAAAATGCATATACAAGACTCTGTAAGGCTTCAGAAGACCTGAGTCATTTGTGACTTCTTACAGGACATACAAAGAGCTGTTGATTAGATTTCAAAATGTGATGAAAAAAAAAGTCTGATCTTAGTTTTTGTAGTTGGTCTTAAACCAGAAGTCGTTTTCATGAACCTAAACTGGGAGGAGTGGGAGCTGCCAAACCCTTCAAAACAAAACAGCTCAATATTGTATTACAAAGAGATAGACAGATCTGTTGTTTCATGTTAGACTCTTACTCCCTTTGGCATATCAGACCTGCAGATAACTAAAATCCTGACCAGACTCTAAAGCAGTGAGAAGCATACACAGCTGCTGCCTTGTCACTGCATTAAGAATATCAGTGCCACATACAGCACCTTTCTGCTAGACTTGAGTTTATTGCAGTGATATTAAAAAAAACAATGAAAATGGTTTGTTCTTTCCAAATTTTAACTAGTGGCTGTGCAGCTTTAAAAATATTGCATTCAGGAAATGAAAGAGAAGAAACTTACTTTAAATGGAATATGTAATACATGCTGCCAAATATGATTTATTAATCTTGACACAACTCTTTCATAGCTTTGACACAGCTTTTTTTTTGATCTTGGCTCAATTTTTTAATGAGATTCTAATTCTCTATTCTGAGTCAGCTGACAAGTATGTTATAGGATAATTGTGTTACATGATAATTGTGGTGTTATATAGCAATCTGAACACTTAAAAAGTGTATTGGCTTCTCAAGAATTTCCATAGCAGGCTTAGCTGTTGGAAACTCCTGCTATTCAGCTGTTCCTATTTTACTTCTTTACAGCACCTTTAACCTAGCACTTCTACAGCAGCTTTAACCTTTTAACTTTTAACTAACTTTAATCAAGTATTATGAGAATAACTTTAATACATGTGAGTTCAGTATATGCTCTCTTTCTGAAGGGAAGCACCACATTGCAGGACAGAATCTGAGGAACAAGACACTCTTGGCCCAACTGTCACTAGATGTTCTATGTGGAGCATGAAGTGGACTATCACTTTCTCACTCACATGTCATTAGATTACTAACTCCTTGTAGTTAAAGCAACAGTGTTCTCCCTCCCCATGGCCACACATATATCCATTGTGAACAAAACCACTTCATTTTCCAGCTGCCTTCCCCTTTGTCACTCTCTCTAATCATTAGCATCTCAATATATCTCCACAGTTCCTCCTTGGCCATGGGAAAGATCCGTTATTTTGTGTATCCCAGTGCAGAAAATGTGGTTTAGTATTTTATTCCATTTGACATCTGGAGGAGGGTGGTGAAGGACACATTGGCCAATTAAGTGATACTATCTCTGGCAAGCAACCTAAATTCACTGTTGAGCATCAAACCATGGAGTATTTGGATGACAGAAATACACCTTCCCAGCCTCAGAGGAGCAGCAAGAAAAATTCTGTCTTCATTAATGACAAACATATAGTGACCTCCTGTTTCAGATTTGGAGAGCATGTAACTGAGGAACAAGTGCAGTCTCCAGGCATCCATGTCTGCCCAACACCTTTATCAACTGCAACCAGCTTTAGTGGTGTTAAAGCTAAGCAGCACTTGTGCCAGTAAAAGCTAGACTGAGATACTCTCTTTATTGACTCACAATAATTTCACCTTTGGAGAAGCTGACAATTGACAAAATGATTCTTAGAGCCCTCCTGCTTCTTAGAAGGGTAAATAACCTCACACTGAGAAGCAACATATGTATGGACATACTTCTGTCCTGAAACTTAAAGGTTTCAGAAAAGCCATGGTCTTGCCTCTGCTCCTCTCCCTTCCAGCCTTACATGAAACCCCCAGGGAGTCTGCACCTCTGGTCCTGAGAGGTTATGGGACAGATGACACTGCTTCTTCAGGGTAAGCAGACAAGGGAAGATCCTTTGTACAGCTGAGCCACGCTGCTCTTCCTGAGAGTAGTGATGTGTTCCCTCCTATTTCACAGATTGCAGTACTGCAAATAAATAAATATATACTGCCATTTATTACTGTGGTCTCCCAGGCTGTTCACCACAGTAAATGAACACTTCAGTGTCTATGGGTTGGACGGGTGAGACATATATATACCAGGGCTCTCATTTGGCAGATATTAGCCAGGCTCATCTCTGCCCACCTGGCCTAATAGCCAACTTTTTGATGTTTATCAGAAGCCATACAGGAAGAGTTTTTAGGCATTGGTACAAGCTACCCAGGAAAGTGGTGGAGTTACCATCCCTGGAGGTGTTCAAAAATATGGAGGTGTTGTACTTAGTGACATAGATCAGTGGCATGGTGGTGATAGGTTGATGGTTGGACTTGATGATCTTAGAGGTCTCTTCCAACCTTAATGATTCTGTGATTCTATGATTTAGTAAATTGTTGTTAGCTTTCTCCCTCACACTTGTACCCTATCCTCAGCTGTTCACAAATCACAACTAAAATCAAAGCCACTCAAAGGTGGTTGACATCAAAAGCTTAAGCTCTGGCTTCAGGCACTGCATTTTTGCAGCTGATCATCATTGCTCCTTGGAACCAGCTGCTTTGTGTCAAACTATTTCTCTTTTAAACTTTGTTATTAGGTACTGAAGTTCTAACTCCTATCCTGAAGTCTTTCTCCTCTCCAAGGCACTGGTGAGCCCCTGGAGAATCCTGTATTAACAGCCACCATGAGCTCCATGAAGACAAGCTCATCTTTGCTCATGAAACAAGGTATGATTTCAAGTCTCTGTCTCCAAAATGAATAGGCCACTTACATTTTTTAGGGTGGAAGGGTTCCTAGCCTTGCCCTTACCCCTGTGGGAAGCAAGTGCGAGGACCCTTCAGATGACATGCCAGCTTAGTGCATACTGCTCAAAGTTCACTCAAGATCCCTTAACTCACCCTGGCCAGAGTAAAATGCTAATGGTAAGCAGATTACAGGATGTTAGGAGTTGGAAGGGACCTCGAAAGATCACCTAGTCCAACCCCCCTGTCACAGCAGGATTCTTCCATGACTGGGAATAGAACCCGGGCCCCAGCAGTAAGAGTGCCAAATCCTAACCACTGTTAGATGTGTTCTGAAAATAGAAAACTGGAAAAAAAGGGGGTTTATAGTCCACACTAAAATTATGTGGCAAATAAGCATGTAGCTGTTGAAGTCTAGTGCATATATTTTCTTTAATGAGGGCAGACTTCAAGCCTTTACAGCTTGGAACAGATTGTTCTTGTGTTGTACAAATGCATGTGTCTTACAGCTGTACTTCAGACAGTGAGGCAGCTATTCACCCTGTTGAGACACAAAAGGGCAGGTTCCCCAAAACCTCTCTGCTAGGACATGTCCAGGAGTATTTTAGGAGAATGTGAAGGGAGGCATGAAGTCCACGTGTGGGTGGAAGGGTGACAGTTGCCATTAGATCATGGGACACAACCTAGAATATGTGAGTAAATACGTGAATAAATTTGGAGTGTTCATTTTAAAACAAACAAAAAATCCCAAGAGGATGCAACAAGTCTTCTATTCATCTCTCCTTTTTTTATTTATTATTCATTTTGTTTTATTTTTTTTGGCAGTCAGACTTGTAAACCCATTACCTGTGTAGCAAACAAACTGTCAGCCATTCCAAACGTGTGATACAAATAATTTCACAGAATCACAGAGTCTTTAAGGTTGGAAGACACCTCAAAGATCATCATCTCCAACCATCACCCTATCCATGCCACTTTAACATGTCCCTAAGTACCACACCTACCACCTCCTGGGATGGTGACTCCACCACTTCCTTGGGCAGCCTGGGCTGATGCTTAACAACTCTTTCTGTGAAGAAATTTTAACTAATGCCCGACTTAAACCTCCCTTGGTGCAGCCTGAGGCCATTTCTTCTTGTCCTGTCACAGGTAACCCAGGAGAAGGGATCAACCCCCACCTTGCTACAACCTCCTTTCACGTAGTTGTAGATAAGGTCTCCCCTCAGCATGCTCTTTCTCAGACTAAACAATCCCAGTTCCTTCAGCCTTTCCTCACAAGACTTAATCTCCAGACCCCTCACAAGCCTTGTTGCCCTTCTCTGGACATGTTTAATCACCTTTATGTCTTTCTTGCAGTGAGGGGTCCAAAACTGAACATAGTATCCTTATATTCTTCTTTCATTTAATGATGGTGTAAGAAGACAGCACTTTAACACTTTCTGAGAAGTTATCATCCAGACTGTATGAGTGTGTGGGTAAATAATGCCATATAATTTTGTTGATTTAACTGCATGATTAAGTCCAGGAGTATAAGTTGAACAATAATTCAACAAATTAAAATCCATTACCATTAGTTGCAGCTTTCTTTTTGCATTATGCAACTTGAAAAAAGACCTGGAGACATCTTCTTCCTCTTTCAAACAGACTCTGGCCCTGGGAGGAAACAGAGAATTTGAGACTGGAACTTTCTGTAGGACCAAGGACATAGTGCAGCCTGTTCCAGCACTCTGCTTTCCATAAGGTAGGTCTGAAGAAGCTGCTCCCACAGCTTCTCCATTTCAGGTTCATTCTTTTTGCTTACTCATAGCTGTGAATAAAATGGGAACCAGCCCTCAGCAGTGTCTGCAGGCACAGCAGCCAAGAGGAAGGGGAGCACCAGTACTGGGCTGAAACTGAGCCAGTTTTGCAAACCCTGAATGACTCAAAGAACTCCATGACTTGCTCATTATCTTCATGTTTTTAGACTTTGTACCAGAAACATTGCCATGGTCCCAAGGCTAAGTAGAACAGAATTTGCCACAAGGCTATTTCATAGCATGATAAAAGATCTGCTTTGGAAGATTTTTCTTTCAAAGATGGATTAACCTCCAGTTAGACCTGCAGTATGTCTGCAGCCTAAAGATCAAGACTGTGCCTGGCTACAGAAACTGTTGTGTGTGTCTCAGACCAAAGCGTAGAAGAGCTTGCAAACCAAGGTAGCATTTGTGCTGCCTCACATTTTTGCTCAAAGATAGATTTAGCTTCATCTTCCCACTTACATGTATGTATGAAAGCTGCTTCACTTGCATAGATCAGCAACTTATTTCCACCTTTTTGGGTGTCCAGCTGCAGACTTATACTTTTAAACAAATTTCTAAAGGTATTGCTGACAACATGCTGAGAAAAGTGGTCCAGTAACTAAAAACACTAAAGATATTTAGTTCTACAGGTGTAGGATTTGCAATTGGACAGTCATAGAAAACACATAAAAGTCCTTAAATTATACTTCAAATTAACTATGGGCCTATATAAACAGAATGTAGATGCAGCTATCTTTATCCTTCACTTGTGCCAATAGGAGTAATACTCACTGCACTTTGAAAAGCCTTGTCTTCTAGTCCCACCTGGCACTTGTAAAGGCTTTCAGCACTGGTTATCTAGTTAAGAGTAGATTGGAATTTTCAGGCAACTAGAGAAGGCCAGCTCACAGAAATTTGCTGCTGAAATCCATATTTCAGCATATTTAGGATCCTTTTTCTGACCTCTAAGGGGAGCCACTCCTTCAGGTCTGAGCCAACCTTCTGTCTCTGCACAGAAAGATCTGCAGTATTTGGAGATACTGTTTCTCCGCAGAAAGTTGGGAGGGGGAAATCTAATTGCAGAATTTTGATATAAGATAGGAAACTCTTTCCTCAAGAGGCTCAATCAGAGTCTGCCTGCCTTGTAATTTAGCTTTTCTCAGTATTGAAGTTATCCAGGATTCCTTGACCTGAAAGACTTAAAAGAAACTACACTGTCTAAGTAACAGATATTGAATACTGCTGTGACTAAACACAACAAAGAAAAGCCTGGTTTGCAGCACCCTGGATTAATTACACTTTCAACAGAATCAATTCATGGGAAATGGCCTCAAGTTGCATCATGGGAAGTTTAGATTGGATATCAGGTAAAATTTCCTCTCAGAAGGAGCTGTTAAATATTACCACAGGCTGTCCAGGGCAGTGGTGGAGTCACCATCTCTGGAAGTGTTTAAAAAACACAGAGATGTGGTTCTTAGAGACATGGTTTAGTGGCATGGGGGTCATAGGTTGAGGGTTGAACTTGGTAATCTTAGAGGTCTCTTCCAACCTTAATGATTCTCTACTTCTGTTTTAGATTCAGTGGGGTCCTAACATCAACTCTTCATACAGGTTTACTCTGACATACCTCTAATGGCAAGTGTGACAACCCTTGCCCCACACCACTCTGGTGCTGATTCACACCATGAAGTTCACAGAATCACAGAATGTTAGGAGTTGGAAGGGACCTCAAAAGATCATCTAGTCCAACCCCCCTGCCACAGCAGGATTCCCTAAACCAGGTCACATCTTTAATACATACTCCCTGTTGCTACACATCAACAGGGGCTGTTTCTAGTGAAAGACACCTGCACACCTCTGGATGAAATCAGACTTACAGCTTCACATCCACAGCCCAGCTGAGCAACCTTTGAAGTTATTCACCTGAAAGATGCCTGCTGGCCAGAAAGTCCTGGTGTTACTCCTGCCTGTTCCCACTGGTGAGTGGGACCTTTGCCTGTCTCTTAGAGCAGAGTCAATCCTCTCTTCAGGAAAACCCACTATCACTGCTACCACCCACATAGACTTCACAGTCTGTTTTTACTGGGAGAAAGACTGGAGGAGCAGCCTCCATCTAGGAAGCAGTATCACAGGGAGTGAGCAGGAGAAGACCCCATTCCTCCAAGTACTGCTTAATGTCCCAACCACAGATCATGTCCTCCTGCCTGTCATCCATGACTAATTAATTGCTCTTTGTAGGGGGAGAATCCTCTCAGAGCAACATCTCTGGAGAGTCACCTTATACAATGAAACAGAACCAAGCCACATTCCACACCCTCCCTTACATATGTCAGTTTCTTGGAATTTACTCAAGGATGTGGCTTTTATCAAACCCCCTACCAACTCACAGGACTGTAAAGGGTTAGAGAATTTGGTGGAACAGGTCCACAAAAGAATTGAAAGGCTCTTCTTGATTGCATGGAATTTTCCATCAGCTACTGAGCAACTTTATAAGGAAAGGAAGTATTATAGACAGCAGCAGTAGACAGAACAGCAAGTCTGACTGGTTAATCCTTTTTTTTTTTCCATGTCCCTTTCAGGAATGAGCAGGAAGCAAACATGCACTCTGTTCAGACTCATCATTTATTACAGCTTAGAGAGAAAATATTCTGATCTTCCAGATACCTTTCAATACCAAACCTGTGATGCTTTTACACATCCCAGGGCCAAAAGAGCAGGCTGCCCTTGTACTGTAGAAGGGTCATGCATTCAGGAAGAGACTTCATATTTTAAGGAAAGATGAAAAGGTGCATCACTCAGCACATCCTTTTATTTTCAGCATGGAAAGTTTTCCCTCCTAGTAATTCTGCCCTAGAAGGTACACTGACTCACACTGTCTGCCCAGATAGGAACATAATGCTTGACACATTATTGTCAAGCAATGGGTGGAGAGCAGGGAAATAAAAACTATGTTTAAATGGATATATCCCAGCATTAGAATTGTACCTGATTCAAGGAAAGAAACCCCAACCAGTAACAAACTTAACTAACAGCTTGCCTGGATCAAATGCAATTCCCAAGCACTCTTTTCAGATGTGGAGGGATAGAAATGTAAATCTGGACTTCATTCAAATAAGCAAAATATCTCCTTCCTAGTGGCTGAGCAAACATCCCATTATGGTTATACACCCACTAACACAGAGGGCTGGAGGGGGTTGCTGCAGGCAAGCAAAAGATCTGACCTATGGTACACAAAATCCACAGCTGAGTTTTGTAACCAAGACCCTTCCTGTTCTGTAATGGGGGGAAAAAAAGGATTTTTAGCTCCATTAAAGATCATGCACTTTGTACTGAAAACAGGTCTTTAGTTCTTAGTTCTCCTATCTTACCACCAGAAAGCTAGGCATAAAATTGTACCCAGCACAACTACAACTGAATTTATTTGGCATCACATGTGTACATCCAAGAGTAAAACCAAATACCAGACAAACAGTTGTCCTTTACACTGTAGTTGTCCAAGTTGTTCTTTATCCTACAGCAGTTTGCAAAATTCTTATCTGCTTTGTCTGGAACAGCTTCCTTGCTAAGAACAGCATCTAAGATGAATAGTAATAACCATCTTTGGGTATAAAACTACTGAACAAATTAAAAAAACAAAATAAAACACCTTTTTTTTTAACTTTAGGCCGGAATTGAAAACAAGAAGTAAATCACAAGCTGGAGATGAACCACAGAACAAGTTTTCAAGGAACAAATATCCACTGCACCACATCACACATGCTTTAGGCATTCTCCAACCATTACTTCAGCTGTATTCTGGGTGCAGTTAGAGCATCCAAGGCATGAAGGAAAGTCTGCAAAATATTACTCCATTGACAAACATGAGTGTTGCCAACAAACGTGTGTCCTGGTCCCACTGGCAGACTCAGGGGACAGTCAAGGGAAATCCCTAGAGCCAAATTAAATTGAGTTTTGCACCTGGGAAAGACCAACCCCATGGATCAGTATAAGTTGGGGACTGAGCTGTTGGAGAGCAGAGAAGGGGAAAGGGACCTGGGGGTCCTGGAGGATGGAAGAATGACCATGAGCCAGCAGTGTGCTCTTGTGGCCAGGAGGGCCAATGGGGTTCTGGGGTGGATTAGAAGGGGTGTGGTTAGTAGGTCAAGAGAGGTTCTTCTCCCCCTTTACTCTACCCTCGGAAGGCCACATCTGGAATCTTGTGTCCAGTTCTGGGCCCCCCCAGTTGAAGAAGGGTAGGGAACTACTTGAAAGAGTCCAGCACAGACCCACCAAGATGATGAAGGGACTAGAACATCTTCCCGAGGAGGAAAGGCTGAGGGAGCTGGGTCTCTTCAGCTTGGAGAAGAGGAGGCTAAGGGGTGACCTCATCTGTGCTTTTAAATACGTGAAGAGTGGGTGTCAGGAGGATGGGGTCAGGCTCTTCTCAGTGGAACCCAGTGACAGGACAAGGGACAATGGTTGTAAGCTGAAGCATAGGAGGTTCTGTGTGAATACAAGACAAATTTTTTTCCTAGTTGAGGTGCCAGAGCACTGGCACAGACTGCCCAGAGAGGTTGTGGAGTCTCCTTCTCTGGAGAGATTCAAAACCCGTTTGGATGCACTTCTGTGTGACCTGGTGTAGGGAATCCTGCTGTGGCAGGGGGGTTGGACTAGATGATCTTTCCAGGTCCCTTCCACCTCCTAACATTCTGTGATTCTGTGAAGACACAAACGAGATCAGATGCCGCTAACCAATCACACGTTATTGTCACAATGGAGATAGAAAGTTGAAGAGACAGAAAAGGAAGATTGAAAAGAAAGAGAAGAAAGTTAAGCAAGCAAGAGGGCAGAAAGAATAGTCACCACCATGGGATCCAGAGACATCTTGTTGGTCTATAGTCTTCTTTCTTCAGTGGTGGGTGCACACGCACTTGTCCCTCAGTTGGTGGGTACACACACACAGACACACACACAAAGGCATTGTCCCACAGTCCTTTCATAGGGGATATCCCATAATATCCCTGAAGTGAGCTGATCATCTTAGAGAGGCTACCTGTAAGGTCAGTGGCAACTTCTCACTCCAATGCTTTTCTACAAGGCCTTCTGGATGCTTCTGCCAAATGCCTCTGTAACCTTGCTGGTGTCCTTGGTGCATGTGGAACTGTTATGGTGGTTAACAGTTCTGCCTCACCCTGGGAACTGTCAACCCAACAATCCCTACTCTCTCAACCTGTCCTCATAGGGGAGGTGCTCCATGAAGATTTTCAGAGGGCTGGAGCACTTCCCTTATGAGGACAGGCTGAGAGAGTTGGGATTGTTAAGCTTGAAGAGAAGGCTTCAAAGGTATCTTATAGCAGCCTTCCAATACCTAAAGGTGGCCTATAAAAGGAGGGGAGACAGACCATTTACCCAAGTAGAAAGCAACAGGACAAGGGGAAATGGCTTCAAACTGAAGGAAGAAAGATTTAGATTGGATGTTAGGAGGAAACTCTTTACCCAGAGGGTGGTGAGACACTGGAACAAGTTGCCCAGAGAGGTTGTGGCTGCCCCATCCCTGGCAGTGTCGAAGGCCAGGCTGGATGTGGCCCTGGGCAACCTGGTCTAGTGTGTGGCATGCCTGCCCATAGAAGGGGGGTTGGAGCTAGATGATCTTTAAGGTCCCTTCCATCCCAGGCCATTCTGTGAATTTATGAGTTTATGAACTGTCTTGGCACTTTCTTTGTTGCAATAGGTTTTTGGTCAAACATCATACAAGAAAACTTTGAGACATACTTTGAAACAGTTTGTACTGTCCCTCACAACATGATTAAGTGTTTACATGTACAAACACAGAAGTTAGTGTGATGGCAGCTCTGTGTGTTGGGTGTCTCTTGTTTCTGCAGCTCTAAAATGTGCACGTGGCCCTGTCAAGGACAAGGAAGGTGGAAGTACACTTTTCTTCATGTATGCTTCCTAACTGGTAGATAAAGTTACATTAAGCTGGATTAGAATCTATAAACAATGTACAACTTTGTAAAAGCTCTGGGAATTATCTGCCATGGCCACACACATAATGACACTGTTAAATACACGCTGGGCCTCTAGCTAGTCTCTCCTTTTCCTTGAATTGAGACTACTATAGACAAGCAGGTTAACAGGATTAAAGCTGTTCAGCCATCAGTGGAAGGTAATCTCTTGTCCACATACAGCAAATACCATTTCTTTGGGAGGTTTAAGTAATCTTACATATGCAATACTGCAACAGGAGACACAAGTCTTGGAGGAAACCAAACCACTGTCTTTCAAAATTCAAAGGTTTGATTCTTAAAGAAGTGTTTTGGGGAAAAAATAAACCAAATAATTAACAATATAAATAAATAACAAAAGCTTTAAAATATCCTTAGCTGGCTACAAAAACACTCAGTTGAGAAGCACTGTTTTTTTCCTGCTCACACATCTCCTTTCAGGTTTGTCATGTAACTAATCAGAACAGCCCTGAAAACACAGTAATGCTCAAAAGTTCCTCATGAAAGACCTAATTTGAGATGGGAACCACAAGGATGACATAGCTGCAAGTGCAACAACAAAGATATAAAGCAGAGTTTCCACAACCAGGGACTGATCCAGGCATACCACTGGCGCTGGTCCCGTGCAGAGACTGGAGTTTGCAACCTTCTTTGGGGAGTGAAGGAAGGATCTCAAGGAAGAGCAACTTTCTTAAGTATTTGGACATGTTTTCCTTAGATTTTTGTTTGCTTGTTTGTTTGTTTGTTAGAACCTTGCAACTGCAGCTGTAAGAAAAGGATGAGTCAGACACCCCCTTCCTTGCTCTTATGTGGCCAGGACAATCTAACTACAGAAAGAAGAACCAGGCTTTGGAAAGCTGAATTGCTTCGCCTGGGAAGGAGAGTGCAGGATATGCAACCTCAGGCTATACACAAAAAGGGCAGAGATAAATCTTGCAAGCCACTGAATATGTCCCTAGGTGAATGGATATTAAGAGGCAGAGAGGAGAGAGATGCTTTGAAGTGGGAGACAGGCAGCAGTGGTGAGGCTTAGGTCTTCAAAGCATAGCATCCCTCTTTTTATTCAAAATAGAGGAAAGTACATTAAGAAAAGGTTTGTCACCTGCTGAAGACACAGTCCATGGAAAACTCAAAGGCTCACTTAGCTAGAGTGTCTGGTGTAGTTATTTCTGAATTATGTTAGTTGTGTTTCTTCCACTACTTTTCACTGAAAGGTTGTGTTTTGTGGTTTGATGAACCTGTGTTATCTGAAACTTTCTGATCGCCCTTACTCAACAAGTCTTCCCAACAGTTTGCTGTGACTTGCCTCCAGAGACACTGGACTTTAGGATCAGTGGCTTAGTTTGGGATACAGGAAGTATTTTTACACTGATCTTGGGAGAATCACAGAATGTTAGGAGGTGGGAGGGACCTGGAAAGATCATCTAGTCCAACCCCCCCCTGCCACAGCAGGATTTCCTACACCAGGTCACACAGAAGCATGTCCAGACGGGTTTTGAATCTCTCNTAGATGTGGCCTTCCAAGGGTAAAGGGGGAGAAGAACCTCTCTTGACCTACTAACCACACCCCTTCTAATCCACCCCAGAATCCCATTGGCCCTCCTGGCCACAAGAGCACAAGAGAAGATGCCATGTATTTAAGACACTACCACATGGAAAGAAAAACTCTTTACTTGCATGACTTCCCTTTATCTTTGACACAAACAAAAGATTTATTTTTCCCTGTAAGTAAAAAAACCCTTTCTTTCTATTGAGCTCAAATGCTCCCAGTGGAGTAGGTTGTCTTTTTGGACATGGTTTGTGCAGCACCTTACACTGTCACATTTGGATACATGACTAATGGTCCCAAATGAAATTAAAATGTCACATTTTACTCGTGCATGTTGGGTATGACAAGAGGAAACGTTTCATTGCTTTTAACAACACATATAACAATTAACAACTGTACTATGGAAAAATGACCTTCCAAGTTCTTTTATAGACTTACATAATTTAGCAAACTTGCAAAAAATGGGATAATAACATTTAGGGTTTTAAAAGCACATTAAAAGAACGTTCAGATTTATGTACAGAAGCCATGGGAAGCTAGTTATTTACTTTTGAAATGCCACTACTTTTTTTTCCAAATTGTTTTGATGAAATCATAGAATAATTCAGCTTAGAAGGGACCTCTGGAATTAACCTAACTCCCTGATTGAAGCAAGTCCAGTTAGATCAGGCTGCTCAGTGTTTCGTCAAGTCAAACTTTTCATTTCTGTAAGGACAGAGATTTCACATCCTCTCTGGGCCCTGTTCCAATGCCTGATGGTTCTCATATTTTTCCCTAGTAGCTAATGGGGATTTCTCATGTTCTAGGTCATGTTTGTTGCATCTCCTCCTGTTGCTGTTCATCTCTGAGGAGAGTTTGGCTTCACTTTCCCTGCTCGCTCCTAACGGGCAGTTGCAGGTAGCAGAAGGAAGTCTCCTGTTCCTCTCCTCTTCCCCAGGAAGAGTGAACCAGTCCAGTGACACCCATCTTCACTTGTACACCCTGTGCTCCATGTCTAACCATCACAGGGACCCTTCTCTGGTTTTGTCCAGGTCCTTCTGCCAAACAGTCCTGCCCCATAGCACGTTAATTGCTTCCCTCATTGCCAGCTTTCCAAGAATGCCATTCAACCTGTCATCCAGCTTGTCAGTAGGTGCATTAAACACTATTGTGACACTTCCTCTGTGCCTGTGTTCCCTACTTTGGTCTGGTTGTTGCAGGCCTGCTCCTGACACAAGGCCTTTCCCATCCCAAGGATCTCCAAAATGGTCCTTGTCCATCCCTGGCCTCTAACTCTCACTTCTCCTTCTACTGTGTGGCTTGGGCTTTTGCCTCGTCAGGATGACCCTATGGAGATCCTGTCCTTCCTTCCTGGTGCCACACAATCCACTGCATCTTGAAATGACTCCTTCAAACTTGAAGTCCATGACTGAGATCCAGAGGAGGCACATCTTCTTTGTCACCTTCACCAATGTGAACTTGATGAAATGAATTTTGGAAAACAACCAGTTTTGTTTAGCAGTTTGATGTTGTCAGGAACTGACACCTCATGCAGGTATGAGTATTTTAACACCTCCATATGGTCTCAGAAGCCTATTAATGGCACCTGATGCTGTGGGTGTCTTCTGAAGGGAGAGGCATGTCCCTGAATTCACAAGTGCCATGTTTCACAATGGGCACCAAAAAAAGTAATAAAATAAAGATTAATGTTCACACTACAAGTATTTCTATAGTAGGTCTGCCCTGGTGTTTATATGAAGACAACATTTTGCTCTCTACAAGGTGCTTGAGGGTTTTGCTGAGTGCAAATAATCTCTAGAGGGGCTTCTCATCTTAGACTAAGAAAGCAACAAATGATGGTGAAATAGCTCATTGTAGGTGTAATTGAAATCACATTCTTTAATACCCTTCTGAAAGGAAAACATCTCCTTGCTGCAGGAATGGTTGTAACTCACTGTTTGGTTATTAATAATCAGGCCATGTTTGCCTGGCTCTAAAGAAGAGCTCAAACAAAAGGGTGTTCCTACACACCCTGGCAAGGGTTACCAGCAGCATTACCTCTGGTGGCTCTGGAGATAGAGACTCACTGTATAGACACTGGAGTGTAAGGACTACTCCTAAAGACCATGCATGTGTGCAGAAACAATCACTCCACCATCTGGCTTGTCACTCACGTGGGAGGGGAAAGGTTCAAACTAGTCAACAAATCTTGTTCAGTGCAGTAAAGGAGAAGTTCACAGCTCAAGCTCCTGCCTGCTGTTTGGCATCTCCACAGCCTGCAGTCAGCTGAGAAACAAAAGAGAAAGTGACTGTAGGTCAGTTTATTGCACCAAGAAATGTTTTATCAGATGATAACCCAGATAGATATTCTAATTCCAGTCCTTATCTTTATGACAGGTATATTGACTAACTGCAATAAATTTGAAATATTTACCTGAGGAAAGGTCAAAAGAATGATTACTATGAGGAAAACTGTGCTCTTCATAACCTGTAAACCTGAAACTCCAGCTATATTTCCCCAAAATTCAAACAGGGTACTTTAAAAAACAAATTTGTCTCCCTTCAGTTTCAGTCAGAGTGAAATAGAGAAGGAAAAATGGTTCATCTTCTCATCACTGAGTATCAATTTCCAGAGCCATTGTTCACTGGGATTTGGGAGCTCTGGACCCAGCCTCTGGCCATCCTGATCTAGAACCACTGTTCACTGGGATTTGGGAGCTCTGGACCCAGCCTGTGGCCATCCTGATCTAGAACCACTGTTCACTGGGATTTGGGAGCTCTGGACCCAGCCTGTGGCCATCCTGATCTAGAACCATTGTTCACTGGGATTTGGGAGCTCTGGACCCAATCCCTGGCCATCCCAGTTCTGATCTGGAGACAAAAACCAAACTTCCCCATGCCTCAGGTGAATGCTGTAACCACTTGGTGATCATCTGCAAAATCTCCTGCCAACGCACACAGAAAAAGAGAGACCTACAGCTGTGAAAGCAGGTATGTCTGACATGCATGTCTCTTTCTCATTTTGGTGAGAAACCTCCAAACATTCCCACTAAAAAATATCCATTTCAAGAGACTTAACACTTCCTCTTCTGGCCTGTAACAAACGACCAAGAAAAGTGTCTAATCTGAACATTCTCCATCCACCATAGAATCATAGACTTGTCAGAGTTACAAGGGACCTTAAAGATCATCTAGTTCCAATCCCCCTGCCTGCCAGGGACAACAGCCACTAGATTAGGGTGCCCAGGGCCCCATCCAGCCTGGTCTTAAAAGCTTCCAGGGATGAGGCTTCACAGCCTCTCTGGGCAACCTGTTCCACTATCTAACCACCCTCATAGTGAAGAACTTCCTCCTAATATATGATCTAAATCTCCCCTCCTCTAGCTTACACCCAGTATCCCTGGGTTCTATCACTATCTGACCTCCTAAAAAGTCCCTCCCCAGCTTTCTTGTAGACCCCCTTCAGAAACTGGAAGGCCACAATAACACCATGAGATGAGCTGCTTTGTAGAGCCATTTTCACAGTCTCTGTCTCTCTGTGCCTGTAAAGAGCTTAATGTCTTCTCCTTGAACTTTTTTCCCAGAGCAGCTGGTAGAGATGGCAACCTCACCCAGATCTGTGACCATTGAGACAAAGATGCAACACAGTTCATGTATGTTTGGAGGACAGGTTAGAGAGGGGTCACCTGACAGGATCACTTGTTTGTGTAGAAGGCATCATGCTTGGCTTTGTAGAAACTGATCCCTTCTCATCATGACTATTGCCAGGACACTGTGTGAAGGTATTCAAACAGTGACTCAGGGTAGTCATTAGATTAGGGACTCACACCTTCTCTACTTGGAAGAGGCAGTACTATTAAAAGGCAAGGATGACAAATCATGTGGTTTCTGTGGGCTGTGTTACAAAGTCCAAGAGTTAAAATTAACAGGTCTGAGGAGGTGGTTTGAAAATGCCCTATCAGCAACTTCTTAGACTTTCTCATTTTCACTCCCCACCCATTGTCACCTGTGTTGTCCAACAGGCTGAGAGTGGTAAGAGGCTAGTTCAAGTTTCACACAAGTATGTCATGAAGAGTAACAAGAAAATCCTTGCTTCATCAGTTTACTGCAGTTCCTAGGATTAAGTCTATTCTTTGCCAGAACAGGTACAATGACTCATTGACACTGAGTAAGAGCCAATGGTTCACATCACTGAATTTTTCCCAGCCCTGCCACAGAGAGAATTTGGCACAAATTAAATTAATCTCTTTCAGAAACATGGCTCAAACCACATTTTTAAGATTTTTACTCCTGTCCTTGCTGCAAAAGGTGTTGTCTGTTAAGTTTTGGGCCCTTGACTACAAGAAGAATATGGAGGTGCTGGAGCACATCCAGGGAAGGACAGTGAAGCTGGTGAAGGGTCTGGAGAACTAGCCTTGTGAGGAACATCTGAGGGAACTAGGGTTGTTTAGTTTGGTGAAAAGTAGGCTGAGGGGAGACCTTCTCACTCTCTACAACTCCCTGAAATGAGGTTGGAGTGAGGGATGGGTTGGTCTTTTCTCCCAGGTAACAAGTGACAGGATGAGAGGAAATAACCTCAAGTTGTACCAGGGGAGGCTTAGGTTGGATATTAGGAACAATTTCTTCACAAAAAGAGTGGTTAGGCATTCAAACAGGCTGACTAGGGAAGGGATAGAGTCACCATCCCTGTAAGTGTTCATAAAAAGTATAGACGTGGTGCTGAGGAACATGGTTTAGTGGTGACTTGGTAGTGGTGGGTTAACAGTTGGATGATTTTGGAGGACTTTTCAAACCTGAATGATTCTATGTTTCTATGTTTGTCATATTCTCAGGCTTGTAGGGCCAATGAAAAATCAGAGTCACAGAATGTTATGGGTTGGAAGGGACCTTGAAAGATCATCTAGTCCAACCCCCTGCCACAGCAGGATTCCCTATACCAGGTCACACAGGAATGTGTCCAGATAGGTTTTGAATTTCTCCAGAGAAGCAGACTTCACAACCTTTCTGGACAGCCTGGGCCAGGACTCTGCCACCCTCACTGGGAAAAATGCTTTTCTTGTGGAGCTTCCCTGAACATAAAGAGAGGAGAAGTAGAGGTAAAAAACACCCTCTTCTGACAAAATCAGATTTACATACTGAGCTTCATTTTGCCCTCTGTAGGCTTCTTACTGAGATGATCTGCTCAGATAAACCCCATCCCTATACATACATTCCTGAGTGATCATTTCAGTGCTTATTGCCCCAATGCTTGGTCCCTGTAAAAATTTGATCCAGTGACAATGAAACTGAACTTTCAATATTAAGCCAAAACTGCCACCTATTTCCATGAAATGAGCAATTTCCAACACCTGAAAGCAGGGTGTGAGAAGATGGGAGAAGTTAATTAAGAGGCTATCTACTCTCTTTGTAGATTTGTATCCTCACCTAGAAGCGAAATAAATATCTGTATTTTATGGGCTCAGCCAAGCAGTTCAGTGTTACATGAATAATGTGAAACAGAAAAATGTCTTTACAAGAGTTGGAAAAATACTAACAAAAAACTAGCAGAAGACAACAGGAAAATTATATTAGGAAATCTGTTAAAGTATTTCAAGAGCATGGGCTGTCAGGACTTCCTTTGGTACCTGCTGGTGAGTTAGCTGGAGTCCTCTTCATCTTCTGTTCAATGTTGGTGAAAAACTCAGTGAAAAATGTGGTGAGTGAAAAGAGGTTGTACTTTATCCATGCTTGCACAAAGCCAGATTCCTGAGCATGGGAGATTCAGACTCTGTACCTTCCAGACAAGTTACTCAAGACTGGATTGAACATAGGGTTAAAGGTAACCTCAAGTCAGATGCTGAGTTACCTATGGCTTCAGTATCTGGTCCTTGGCTTGAAACCCAAAAGACCAGAAACAGCAAGGAAAGGTCCTTGTGCATTGGTGGGAGCAGTGAGCACCCAAGGAAGGTGATGCAATAGAAACAGCTACTGCACAGGAAAACATCTGTAGCTTAGCAAACACTATGAAGAAAAGTGTGCCTGAAACCTCCCTTCTTTCTCAAAAGTGGCCACTAGATACCCATCTGCAACCAGACAGTCAAGTCCTCAGGAAGAGGACTACTGCAGATGATCACTGCTCTTCAAAGAATCTGATCCAAGCAGGAGTGATCTTCACAGTGAACCTCATAGCAAGGTGCTGTGGGGCCAGTCCAACTTGCCTCATGCCACACAGACCATCTGTAGTATGAAGAATTCAGCTAAGGCTTTAACTGAGGTGTTCAACCCTCCTCTCCTCCCCCTATGTCCTTCTTGAGACTGATTCAACTACCTGCAGAGATTAACCAGGATATCCCAAAGCTATACATCAAACAGCACCAAAGGACAGGAGTTTTTTGTGCCTGGTCTCCTGCCTTGACTACTCAATAACATTGGGTTTGTGGTAGAAATCAGGCTGAAGTTTAAGTGGCTCATATTAACATTGCAGCAGTATTGTTCTGAGTGTCTTACACTTAGAGAAACAACTGCTGTTCTTCCCACCTCCAGCTGAGTTTCAGTATTTAAGGAGGGGAATCCTGTGTTCCACAAGGAGATGTGAACCTTCATACTTAGGACTAACAGGATTTCCCTTTACACCATCTCCAGGACACAGAAAGGGGCACATGGTCAGACTGGTAGGAACTACTTTATTAAGAAAATGACAGCCAAAAAAAAGGATTTTGGTGTGCTTTGGGTGTTTTTTGTTTGTTTGTTTGTTTTTCATTTTATCTTTTCTTCCCAGTGGATTTCTAGGTTTTTTTTTCCACTGGCTCCTGAGAAGCATCAGGTGTACACTTGCCATTTTTGGACAGTCTCAACTTTTTCAGACCTGATAAAGCTATAAAATCCTGGAGCAGGTTTTTGTTTGGGTAGTTTTGGGTCCTGACACACTCAAATCCTTTCAAGAACAGCCTCAGTGCACCCTCATATTGTATTTATCACTGTCTAATTCCATGTGCTATCCACACTTAATAGGATGGAGGAGGATTTTTGCCAATAGTAGCAAACTCTACATCCTTTTCCCAGTATCTTTGCCAAATGGTTATAAAAGACTATCTGGTAGATGGCCAATGAATGCTGGTGGTCTATGACCACAATTTTCAAACAATATGGAAAGAAATCTGCTCTGGAATATCTTTGATCTGCTGGCAAAGAAAGAATTTATCAACTGGGGTGAAGTAATAGACGTCCTTCAAACCATGATGCAGACTTTCTGAAGAGAAAGCAAGCATCTCTGCTACTCTGTGCAGAGGGACCACACATGCATCCCAAAATATGATCATATTTTTTAAGTCTAGTGGGCAGTGGTATTTCTGTCTCTGTGATGAAATGATTATGTGGTATGCAGGAGAAGGGCTTTTATGGCTAATACAATTTGCATCCCCAACTTGATGCTACTGCAAGCAACACAGCCCAGCAGCTCTTCTGCCTTGGCAGCTGAAGGACCAAGTGTATCACCACGCAGCTGTAAGGAAGGAGTGGGCTGTGGCTCCATCCCACACATCCTGTCTACCCAACAGGTGACCTTCCTGGCTCTTCTCTGGTAACTAAGTTAACCAAGAACTTCCTAGCTGCACTGATGGCAGAGCCTGCTTTCACAGAACCAAAAGCTCCTTTAAAAGCAGTCTGTATAATATATTTCCCCCCTTTTTCTGCCTTCCTTGTGAAGAAAGGCTCTAGTACCCATGCTGAGTGTGACAAGCATTTACTGGTCACCAGGTCTCTCAATCTTCCAGGTGGGACACGCATTTCACTTCTTCATTCATGCCTAACAGGGTTGCAGAGAGAGCTCCAAGAGGCTTTCAAAGAGGGATGAGGTCTTTGTGGGAGCTTCCAAACACATCTGTCTCCATCTTTTGATTTCTAGTTGGGTTCTTTTGAATGCAGAGCAGCTCCATAAACTCCAGTGGCTGTAAACTCAGCCCAGCTTCCTTTACAATTCATCTTAAGATCCGTAAGGGAGAGAAGCTTCTCAAACAGGCCACATCTGGCACACTGTATAAAGCAGAGCACAGAGGCACATTTCCAGACATTGCAACATCCCTGCTTTCCTTCTGATACCCATAGAGCTGGCTGTGACACACCTCCTTTGTCCTTGCCCTGGAGCAGTAACCGTCCTGAGGATCTTCAGGGATGCAACTCTGCCAAAAGCTCGTTCAGACTTATCTGCAGAATGAGTGGGCAGGGCTTCTCAGACCTGGTGGCAAGAGAAAGCTCAGGTCTTGTGTGAAGTAAGGAGAGGTCTGGGTGAGCTAGAAATTTATATGCAGACTGGAAGAGGAGGTGGTTGTTAGACCACAGCCTTCAAGAGGTTAACAGCACAGCCCAGAAATGCTCTGGGATTATGCCATGCTCCAAACCTCCTTTCCTTCCTGTTCATTCAGCAGAAGTTGCCCCCCCTGCACACCATTAGGATGCAGCTGAAATAAAAATAGCCCTGGGATTCTCTGGACAGGTTTCAGCTGGTCAGGGATTTTTGTGGAGGAAGGGGGTTGGAGCAGAAAAGGAGGAGAAGGTTTTATCTGAGTATTTCTTTTGCAAGTCTTGCCACTGCAGACACTAATGTCAAGGTGCTCTCTGCTTGCAGCCTGAATGTTCTAACAGCTCACACAAGAGTCTCCATTTCTTCTTGCTTGCAAACCAATTCCCTGAAGCACTCCAGAGGAGTGGGATGCTTTGTGCTCATCCTCTTTTCACTGGTGAAAGAGAAACAGGACCATTAGACATAAAGCTATCACCCTATACAAATCACAGAGCAACAGAGCACAGTACAATTTGGGATTTTTTTCCACTTTCAGCCATCTAAAAACCAGGAGATGAGGCTACCACAACAGTCTAGGGTTCCTCTAAGTTTGGAGAAAGTCATTTCCAGGAGGATGCTGATCCCATTTGTCTTAAGCACTCATTTTAGGGTGATCCTTATTTTACCTTAAGACTAGATTAATATGCTCCCCAGCCCCCAATAACAGACATTTCCCACCTCTAAGTCCCACCTGACTGAAAACAGCTGTTTGAGGCCTACCTAAGAACTAGACAGGAAGGACTCATAAAACTACAGTTACAATAAAAAGGTGGTGCCAGCTCTTACTAATAAATGCCACAGAGACTAAGCCTCACCAGAAGCTGAGAGTCCCCATCTTTCTTCTAGTCCCCTTTGAGTACCGAAGGGCCACAAGAAGGTTTCCCTGGAGTCTTCTCCAGGCTGAACAACCCCAACTCTCTCAGCCTGTCCTCACAGCAGAGGACTTCCAGCCCTCACATCATTTTTGTGGCTTTCTCTGGACCCACTCCAACATGTCTGTTTCTTTCTTACGGTCAGAAATCTTGGCTGGTATCTCAAGAGCTATGGCAACCAGTAGCAATGTGGCAGGGGGGTTGGACTAGATGATCTTTTGAGGTCCCCTCCAACTCCTAATATTCTGTGATTCTGTGAAGAAGCAGAATCACAGAATCAAGTCCAACCTTCAACCTATCACACCATCCCACTAAACCATAGAATCATGGACTTGCCAGACTTGGAAGGGACCTTCAAGATCATCTAGTTCCAACCCACCTGCCTGCCAGGGACACCTCCCACTAGATCAGGTTGCCCAGAGCCTCATCCAGCCTGGCCTTCAAAGTTTCCAGGGAGGAGGCTTCCACAACCTCTCTGGGCAACCTGTTCCAGTGTCTAACCACCCTAACAGTGAAGAACTTCCTTCTAATGTCTAATTTCAATCTACCCTTCTCTAGTTTATATCCATTCCCTGAGTACCACATCTGTATGTTTTTTGAACACCTCTAGGGACAGTGACTCCACCACTGCCCTGGGCAGCCTGTGCCAATGTCTAACAACTCTTTCTGTGAAGCATTTCTTCCTCATATCCAATCTAAACTTCTTCTGTTGCAACTTGAGGTCATTTCCTCTTATCCTCTCACTGCAAATGCAGAAGAGACCAACCCTCACCTGGCTCCAAACACTTTTCACACAGCTGTTCAGAGTGAGAGGGTCTCCCTTGAGCCTCCTCTAGCTCAGCTAAACCATTCTAGACTTCAAACCACAGAGGAGATACAAAAAATATCACTTTTTTTCCTCTTTCTCTGAACTTTTGGGTTTTCCTACCAGCAATGGAATTGAGAACTATACCCATGCTGTCCAAAAGAGGAGCATGCCAGGTGCATCATTCCCACACTCACACTTCATACTGGAACAGAGCTCCAGTGCTTCAGGCATGAACAAGAATGCTCAAGGTAAGCAGCCAAAAGAAGACATTCTTGTCCCAACCCACTACAAGCACAGCTGGTAAAGGCTCTTCTGGCAGCACACGTACAGGTAGCTTATGAAACTTGCAAGTGGCAAACAAGGCTACAGACAAGGAGAACAGGTGGAGGTTTATCAGTAGGCTCTTTGCACTGCACTCCAAATTGCCTGACAAAGGCAGAAGCTTGGTTGTAATAAGCGTGCTGGCAGGAACAGCAGATCTCACTCAACCAAGCGATTGGATGATCAGACTCGTACGATTGCCTTTTGTCTGCTGACTCACCAGAGGGCAGCAGCTTTCCAGATGTGATGTCAGCCCATAAAAACGTCCTTCTCGCTGTCCTGGTGGAACCGTCCCTTCTTGGTGCTGTGCACACTGTTGTCAGCAGTCCCATTTTGCGTTGTCGGCTGGCAAGCTGAATATCACAAAGTTCTGGGATAGTGGCAAGTCAGATCAGGTACCTGCTGCCTGCTTAATCCACAGTTCAGCCTCTCAATTAGTGTCTGTGGTGTCAAAACAGTCTCACACAACAAGTCTGCAATGAGTAATGCTGCCTCATGCAGACAAGCTTCTCTTGTCACCCCATGGCAAATTGAAGTGATTTCTTGCAAGGCACTTTACTTCAGCAGCTGAATATGCTGGCAGCAGGACACCCTTTCTTCCCCCCAGTTTTCCACTTTTAACTGAATTGTGCAGCAAATTAACATTTGTCCTCTGTTAGAACAGGCAAAAACTCCAACTCCCAGGAGCAACCCTTAGCAGAGAAAAAGTCTGACATCTGCATATCTCTGGTGATGAGTGTGTCTGCAGCTACCCTTCATTATTAGCTCCACTCCCTTTCCTATCCCCTCATTTCCCATGCCAAACTTCAGGATAATATTTCCCTCCCAGTCAGGAGGTTATAGGAGAGTTTGTGGGAGGCAGTGTGTGTTGCATGTGTCATACCACAGCACAAAGCACCACAAGCAAGAGAACTTCATTGCAGTGGCATTTCTGCTCTTGCTGCCTGTCTTCTGGGTGGCCTGGTGTAAAAACACCACCTCAGAACTTCCAGCACAGGCTTGGTGGTGTCATTCATTACTGAACTGGAGATAAACTAAGTCCAGAGGCTGAAGGACTGAGTCCATTTCCATCTCAGCTGAATGGGAACAGTGCCCCTGTTCACAGCAGGGCTTGCAACTTGCCACGAGTAGTGTAGAGAAAATGTCTTTGACATCTATCCCAAAGAGAGACTGTTGAGGGAGCACAGGGGACATGTGTCCCCAGATCAGCCACCAAGCCTCTGCACAACTACAGGATACAACCATGGCATAGTTAGAAAGAGAGAAAAACAAAACCCACTGGTGGTTGTTTTAAATACCTCTGCCTTGCCCAGTCCTCCTGGGAGGGTGAGAGGAGTTAGAACAAACATTATGGGAATGCAAAGTCTTATCAAAAAGTCTCCATCAAGAGGCCATAAGAATAAGTCAAGTACCTAGGAAGTGTGCCATACTTGTGCAGGACGGCAGGCTGAAGCACTACAGGTTCACAGCAGCATTTTCAAAGTATAAACCCCTCTCTGGACACACTTGAGACCAAGCTTCCCAAAGATCCTTAAGTGTTTGGTTTCATATGAAGGCACTAGCTCAGAGCAGAAATTGTGATTTCTACATGCCAGAGGGGACTTCCACCATCCACCAGCAGATACCACTTAGAGATTAGCTGGTTGGGCCTTAAACATGTATCTTGAGAGCTACTTGAACTGCAGCAGCAGTCCCAGATGAAATCACAAGCCTGTTATGTTAGTCACTGTACACATAAACACTGTCAAGAAAAGGCACCCTGCCCTAATTTATTCACTGTCTAAATAGACTGGAGGAAGGACAGAGAAGGAGGGACATGGAGAGGTGAAAGGGCTTGGCCAAGGTCCTATTGCAGCAGAAAAAGTCACAGCATCCTCTGGTCCAGTTTGCCTCACTCCTATCATTCTGGGGGTGGCGCTCACCATGCTCTCCCCTCCCTGCAAACTCAGCTCTCTGTGCTGTTAATACAATCAAAGGTGACAGTACAGAGCAAGAAACACTGATGAGGAGGGGATCCTCTAAGATCATCAAGTCCAACCCTCAACCTATCACCCCCATGCCAATAAACCATGCCCCTAAGTACCACGTCTATACGTTTTCTGAACACCTCCAGAAACGGTGACTCCACCACTGCCCTGGCAGCCTATTCCAATGCATAACAACTCTTTGTGTGAAGAAATTTTCCCCAATATTCAGTCTAAACTTCCCCTGGTGCAGCTAAACAGCCCCAGTTGTCTCAGCTGCTTCTTATAAGACCTACTCTCCAGACCCTTCGCCACCTTTTTGCCCTTCTCCAGATACACTCCAATGCCTCTATATCTTTCATCAGTATGGATATACTGTTCTTCTGTTACTGTCCCAAATTTTCTCTTTAACTAAAATGTGATCTGATTCAAGTCTTTTCTAAATTCCTCAGCTAAATTAGCAAAATTAGCTTCTCTATCCCTGTTTTTCTAAGTGTGTGTACAAGCAGTTTTGGGGTTGTTTATTTTTTCTT
This sequence comes from Galbula dea, assembly GCA_013399015.1. Taxonomy (NCBI): domain Eukaryota; kingdom Metazoa; phylum Chordata; class Aves; order Piciformes; family Galbulidae; genus Galbula; species Galbula dea. Next base: position 26,772 of record VWZX01005925.1, read on the forward strand.
TTAAATATTGGGGAGGGAGCATAGATCAGGATAGAAAAGGCTATTTCCTGTCCTTGTTGAACAGAGGAGACCAGAACAGGACAAAGTACTCCAGCTCTGGCTTCACTAAGGCAGAGTAGAGGGGGAGGAGAACCTCCTTTTACCTGCTGGTCACTCTCTTCTGATGCAACCCAAGAGACCATTTGCCTTCTTGGCTACAAAAGCACATTGCTGGCTCATGTTCATCATGTAGTCCAGCTGAACTCCCAAGTCTCTTTCCACAGAGCTGCTTTCCAACAAGTCAGCCCCTAACCTGTCCTGGTCCATGAGGTTATTCCTCCCCAGGTGCATTACCCTACACTTGCCCTTCTTGAATTTCATAAGGTTTTCTTCTGCCCAACTCTCCAGCCTGCCCAGGTCACGCTGGATGGCAGCACAGCCTTCAGGTGTGTCAGCCACTCCACCCAGTTTGGTGTCATAAAAAAATTAGATTTAACAAGAGTGAGGGGAAGAGGCAGGAAGGAGACAACAGGAATAATTTACATAAACTAAAACCCTGCAAATTAACTCTTAGTACAGGAGAGAGACATTCTTGGAGAGCTTACAGCAATCCAAGGGCACGCTGCAGCACGAGCAGGGACACAGCCAGAGGAGGGTTCAGGTAAAATGTAGGACATGGGTGCAAAGAAGAGATGCTGGAAGCTCTTCTTTCCATCCATGTCCCTTGGGTTCCTTGACTCATCTTTTGGAAGGAGCTCCCTCTCCTTGGTGGGGTAATAGTTCTGCAGGTATTCACCTTGGAGAGTACAAAACAGCCCCAACCCCTCCATGGGCTCAGCCCACGGATGTGGCATTCCTTTCTGCTGTGACTGCTCAGTGGCTTCAGAGGAAGGCACTGCCTGCTGAGCAGCATGCCTGGCCTTCTAAGAAATAGGAGGAGTTTTTAAACACTCACCCTGCCCTAACTACAATTTCCTTTAATGGGAGATAATTTTACCACTGATGACTAAAACCGAGCACTTGCAAGCCTGCAGCTGTATTTTTGTTGCCAGGCTTAAAACCTCAATCCCTGGAGCCACCAGGAGCTCAGGCCAGGTGGTGTCCCCCCAGGTTTCCTCTGAGACTGTCCTCCTTCTCCCAGGAGCCCCCATCCCTGCTCACCCTCCCCTTCTTTGTGATTTTGGACAGTTTGTGCTCCCCAGAAGGTTTGTCACCTCTTGCACCCTCAGAGCTAGTTCTAGCACTGCTCCTTCTTCTTTCAGCTGTTGCAGGAAGAGGGATGAAGTGTGCAAGCAGCTGTGGAAGCCATCAAAGGAGACTTGCCATGTTTTTTTGCTGCCATTTGCATGGCAACTCTTCATTACAGCTTGTACAGCATTGTCCTTTGCAGCTCAGCCAGAAAAAGAAAATCTACACAACCATATTAATACAAGAAGAATTATTTAACCACACATACATACAAAGAGCTATCTAAGTTTCAAGGAGCCCTTTTGCAGAAGTAATTCTCATGATGCAGGTTAGTTTCTATGCACAATGCTGATTTTCAGAGACTTGATAGCCTCCTAAGGGCGACAAAATGCATCTTACAACATGCAGTATCAGAGTAGCTGACAGCTACTGTTAGTGAGCAAAATATAGCTGTAAATGTTTACTTCTTAATATATAAGCAAGAGTCTTGTGTCTTCCTGCAGCTTGACTGGAATTCAGATCTTGTTTGTCTTTTTCTCTCCCACAACACACACTTGGTCTTATAATACTTTGAAACCTTGAGCAAATAGAATACTGCAAGTTAAACATTACATAAGTCAAATGTACCCATTACAGTGGCTTCAAAAACAACTGCTGAGAAGAACTTGGATCTCTAAGCAAATACTTTAATGAGGAATTAAGTGTAATCAGTCTCTACCACAGCTCACCTTCTGAAGAATTCACCTGCCAGCTATCTGGAAATCTCTAACACCACTCCTAGCCATTCCCACAGCTTCTTGTTGGTAGGCAGTTAGGTTGTTTTCCTTCCCCCATGGGAGAAACTCAGGCCATTTGACATCTCTTGGTTATTTACCCAGTGCAATGCATGTGACAAGCTCAGCCAGTTCTGCTCCTTCCATCACAAGAGTAAACCAAGGCATGTTGTGGCAGAGCCTCACTTCCAGTGTTAATGGCTTACTTGGCTCTAACACAATTTACAACAGGTAATGATACCTACAAGGGTCTTAAATAGGTTGCCAGGGCTATGGAAGAAGTCATTGACCCTGGCAGGAGGAGACATTGCAGTTCTGGTCACCCTTGCTGAGAGCACAACACCTACAGAATGGACAAAAGGCAGCACCTGACAAAATGCTGCAGGAAAGGAGTTGTTGTCAGGAGTCTCCAGAGTACATTTTTCTTACTTGAAAATAGAACAAAACTTTTTCCTCTTCTTCTTCCTCTTCATCTTCTTCTTCCTCTTCTTCTTCCTCTTCTTCTTTTTCTACTTCTTTTTCTTCTTCTTCTTCCTGATTGCTGCTCCTGCCTTTATCTTAGTGAATAAATGTAAGATGAAGTCAGGATTTCATGCACAATAAATATGAGAACTCCTGTGGGTAACAGATGAGGACAAACATCCTGAAAATGCCATATTTACTTGCTTTTGTAGCTTGGGGGTGAGAGGCAGCTCCTTTTAAAAGCTAAACAAAACCTACAACATATTGGTTTTGACTTCTATAGGTTTCTATGTCACACTAAAGCAGTCCAACAAACACTGATGTTACCATGTCCTCCCTAACCTTCTGTGTTAGAACCTTCTACTTTTCTCTCCTAAACACTATTCTTCCTCCTTTGTCATTCTCAGAGCTATATAGCATATATACAGCTATGTATTATATTTCAGATAATGTGACTTTAGTTCTCTAGTGGCATATCAATTTCCTAGCCCCCCAAATATTTTTTCATTCCCATATCAAATCCAGTGCAATTATATTTATTTCAGTAATTATCTCAGAGGCTTAAAAAGGCAAAGCAACCTCATTTATTTAAAGCTTCTCTGAGTGCTTGTTATTGTTGTGAGGAAGTGCCTAAAGGAAAAGGAAGTGACAAATAATAGTTTTCAGGATCCTTTTTTCTAATTGCAGAATTCTGCATCAGGCTAATAAGAGCCAACAAAGTCCAGGGATTAGAAGTGTGTTAAGAGGGCATTAGTTGTGCCCATGAAAGCAATGGAAAGATGTGTCAGTGTTCTTTATTGTTGCTAAGTCTAGGGATCCTGGGGTTTAATTGCCTTTTTCTTGACCAAATAGGTATTTGCAATAGGCACTGGTTCAGATCCTGCAAGCTCTGGGACTATGTGGTCCACCAAAACCGTTAACGGATGCTTTGTTTATTTTAGCAGACAAACACATGGACAAATGCAAGCTCCACCCTGGCCTTCAAGCCAAGAGAGAGTGGGTGTAGGTCAGAGCATTTGCTTTCCTTCTGAGAAGGAGATTTCTGAGTAGTGTCAGCTCCACATTTATCTCAGAGTAACTATACCACTTCTTCTGGAGCGCTCAGACATAAATCGTGGCATATGTGAAAATGTACAGCAGCAGCATGGTTTGATGTTGTTTTGTGTCAGCCCCCCTTAAAAAAACTCTAGAGAGAAGACCATGATCATAGAATCATTGAATTGTCACAGTTAGAAGGGACCTTAAAGATCATCTAGTTCCAACCCCCCTGCCTGGCAGGGACACCTTCCACCAAATCAGGTTGCCCAGAGCCCCATCCAGCCTGGCCTTAAAAGCTTCCAGGGATGGTAATGTTCTTACAATAACAATCTGGGTTCCCAGCACAGGCAGGTTCTGTGGATGCTGAGAATATTTCTGCTTCTGCAGATCCTTTCTTGGGGAAGTTTGCCTGAAATACAGCCAGGTACAGAAAACTCATCTGACTTCCAGTCAGCAACCTGAACCAATATTACCATGAGCTCATCTGCTAGTTACCAAAGGGGCACGATGCTGGAGTCCTTCTCTGTCCTCCTGGCCCTGCTGCTGGGACATAGCCTGGGCATGAGCTGTGATGACTCCCATGACTGCCACTGCCCCACACATGTCTGTCTCATGAGCCCAGAGGCAGGGTGAGTGAGTCAGGTCCCATCCCTGCCCAGGGGCTGTAGGGGATGGATGGATGAGGTGGGTGGGCAGGGTGTGCTGGAGATGATAAGGGTAGGTTCCATGCCCATGGGACACCTGCAGCCTGGCCAACAGTGTGTGGTGTTGTGGTAGTGTGGTGGGAGTGATCACAAGGTGTCCTCTCATCAGAGGTATCCTCCAGGAAGGTCATTCTGTTGCAAAAATGATAATCAATCAGAAACATCTGCTTTTACTCCTTCTTAAAGGAATAAAAACATAATTGAATCAGTGGTTCAGTGCTTAATCTGGAAAAAGAGACCTTTTCACTCCAAAAGCAAGATGTTTCTGAATGCTTCTCAATCTCTATTAATAATGAGTTCTAGAGTCAGGTTTGAGAAGTGAACTCAAAGTATCCAGAGCACCACTGCACCTTCTGCCAGTATCTGAGCAAGTTCTTGGACTGCAGTAGGATTCTGAGAGAGTGAAGGGCAGTAGATGTGTTAACACACCAGTGGGTAATTGCTTTATTTTAGACATTTCAGTGGGGCAAAAGCCTTTAGCAATTGCAATTTCAGGGACTTTGAAACCTTCCTGTAGCATGGTGGGGTCAGGTGCCTTCAGCACACACCATCCTACTGCAAGGCTGTCTGCTGCAACGGCATGGTGGAACCTGGTGAACGGTACAACTGCAGGGCCCTGGTGGTTAGTGCTGCTGGAGCTAGGGCTAAATACCTACATCTGTACTGCTCCTATGCTTGAGACAAGGGCTAGGAGTAAGTTGCCCAGAAAATATGTGGCTCTTCCATCCCTGGCAGGTTGGATGTCACCCTGGACAACCTGGTCTAAGTGGGTAGTATCCTTGACCATGGCAGGGGGGCTGGAATTAAATGATCTTTAGGTCCCTTCCAACCCAAATAGTTCTGTGATTCCATGATTCTATGATGCTATGAAATAGCACTGACCTTCCTGTCACCCATAGCAGAACAGCTCTGATTCTGATAGCAGAACAGCCATGATTGATTTTTTCTTTAGTTAAGGACTCCAGTACTTGAAGATAAATTTAGGTATTAACAGAACCTTGAGTCTTTTTCATACATCTTGTCCTCTGGATTTTACAGAGCCCTGCTTTGTGACAGGCGGTGGCCACAGAGCTATTCTTCTGTCCCCAGAGGCCTGGCACCTTTTTGGCATCCAAAAGTGATATCTGTGATGTTTGGACTCTGATGGAAATGTGGCATGGAAGCACTGAAAATGTGATGAGTGATAGGACAAGAGGAAATGGCCTCAGGTTGCACCAGGGGAGGTTTAGATTGGATATTAGGAAGAATTTCTTCACTGAGGGTTATCAGGCATTGGACTAGGCTGCCAAGGAGATGGTAGAAACACCATACCTGAAGTGCTTAAAAACATGTAGATGTGATTGCTTGGAGCCATGGTTTAGTGGTGAGCATGGTAGTGTTGGGTGAATGGTTGAACTCGATGATCTGAGAGGTCTTTTCCAGCCATAAAGATTCTATGATTCTATGAAAAGAAGCAGACCCTGAATCCCACAAAGGAAACTTTGGTCCCAAAAGGCTTCAGCTAAAGCTAGGTTTCTTCAACTGTCCACTTTTGCCTGGATTTCTCCTTGGCCAGACAAAGGTGTCTGCATCCACCAACATTTACATATCATATTTCACTGGTGTTTTCTAGTGTCCATGGTCTTTCTTTCCCCAGGTTAGTTGTTGGTGGAACTGGGGCAGCTGAAAGGAAGGTGCCATGGAACCCTCCAGAAAAGCTGTGAAGATTTTGGGGGCATCCACTTGAACAGCTTCAGTTCTTTTCTTCCTTTCTCATAGCAACATGACAGCTCCTTCACTTTTGTTTTGCCCAGTGGTAGGCCCTGAAGTGATTTCCATGCACTTGTCTCGAGGTAATGCAATGGCAAAAATAAAACCCACCAGGCCCATTATCATCACAGCCATAGCAACCACTCTGTGGTTACAGCCCAAGGCATGAGGAGAAGCACAACACGGGCTCTGACGTAATGGCCTTGATCTCAGGAGCCAGGCACAGATCATAGACCAAAATATTTCCTCCTGAAATACCAAGAAATACCAAGAAAATCCAAGAAATAGGTGTACTTTGTCAAAAATTAAATGGTGGTGGTGTTTTGATGGGAAATATGTTTAAAAAAAATCTTTAAAGTTCAACCATAGAGTATGTTGTTTGGTTTGTTTTTTATTTGGTTTTTAATTGAACAAACATCTTGACACATTACTGTTTTGGCTTTTTCTACCTTGTTTCCTCAACAAAACTTGAGAGCTCAAATGCAGCCAGGGTGGAAGGTGCACTTTGGAACTAGATGATCTTTAAGTTCCCTTCTAACTCTGACAATTCTATGATTCTAAAGTTTTTAAGGCCAGGTTGGATGGGGCTCTGGGCAACCTGATCTAGTGGATGGTGTCCCTGCCAGGCAGGGGGGTTGGAACTAGATGGTCTTTAAGGTCCCTTCCAACTCTGACCATTCTGTGATTCTATCTCAAATACATCTAGCCACAACCCCAACAACCCAACATCCATTAACCCCTGTTGGCTCCATGCAATGATAGACTTGGATTTCTTTCAGATGACCCACCAGTACTGTCCCAATAAACCTTTAGAGAACCATAGAATTATTAAGGTTGGAAAAGACCTCTCAGATCATCAAATCCAACCATCAACCTATCATCCCCATGCCACTAAACCACGTCTCTAAGCACCACATCTATAAGTTCTTTGAACGTGTCCAGGGATGGTGACTCCACCACTGCCCTGGCAGCCTATTCCAATGCATAACAACTCTTTGTGTGAAGAAATTTTCCCTAATATCCAATCTAAACCTCTCCTAGTGCAACTTCAGGCATTTCCTCTTTGCTCCCTTGTCTCTTTTTCCCAATCCCAGAAAGTAACAGCAGCAACCTATCCCTCTCTCTCCTCTTCCTCTCTTTCCTCCCCAGGGGTACTTTCCCAACTGCTTTCCATTCCCCAGCATGTTTCACTTTGTTTGTCTACAGAGGAGAGGTTCTTCAAGGATTTTCCTTCATCAGAAGTCTTCTGAATGTTCACTTGCACTTGAAATAAAACCAAAAGTCAGTGGCCCTGAAGGCAGTGCAGCATTGCTCCAGTTTTCTTAACTGCTCTTGTTGCAGCAAGGACATCCTTGCAATGGACACAGTCCCAGGTTAAAAGTGACCCATTGGGCAAGTGTCCTCTTGACTGTTTGACACACAATTGTTTTGGAGGCCAGATGCAAATGATACACATAAGTTGTACAGATAAACTTTTGTCCTGAGCAAACCTGGTCCTTATCAGAGTAAAAATTTTGCTAGCAATCCTGCCAGATTTGAAGCACTTCTGTATTTTAACCCTGTGCCCTCAATCATCACCCTTCAGGGCATTACAGAGTGTCCTGGGACAGTTAGCATTTTCAGAGAATGCCAGAATCCCAGTATGGTGGAGGGTTGGAAGGGACCTCTGGAGATCATCTAGTCCAACCCCCCTACTAAAGTAGGGTCACCCACAGCAGATTGCTCAAGGTCACCTCCAGGGGAGGCTGGAATCTCTCCAGAGAAGGAGACTCCACAACCTCTCTGGGCAGCCTGGTCCAGTCCTGCACCACCTTCACTGGGAAAAAAAAGGTTTTGCACTCCTTCTCTCCCTAAAATAGCTGAGACTCTGTTTGATTTTTAAAATTGCTTAATACTGGAGAGCTTCCTTGCTGAGGTTCAAGCCTGAAGCCAAGTGCAGAGAGACCATATTATCATCTCGGGTTGGAGAAGGGGCATTTTTGTGTGAGAGAAGGCAATAAATTCCCTATCACAGGGAAAAAGTGGAGAAAGATCAAAAAAATCAGAGTACTTAAAAGTGAGTAAAGGACCTGAAACATAACTGGGGCATAGGGATGTGTGTGAATGTATCATATTTTTTCCCTAGGGATATATCCTTGCTAGTTGCTTGCAAGTCCATCTGAAAACAACCATTTTTTTCTAGAAAAGGAGGTAAGAATAAATTAATATTCCACAATTCTCTTAGCAGTGCAACTTTGATCGTTCCCTGCACTGACAGTGTTAAAGACACTCAGATTCCAGTGTCATGAAATGTTCAGGAAGCATAGACCATCAGGTTTCCCTCTCAAAATCTTCTTCTTTGAAACACAGAACGTTCTCTTTTTCACAGGACCACCAGCTTAAGGCAAATAGCCAACACAAAACTGAACAGATGGTTTTGGGAGGCCAGAATTGAACACACATCCCTTGATATTTAAGAAAAAATGAATTTAAGATACAGTACACCTTGAAAACCATCAGGCTGGTACAGATAATAAACAGAAGAAAGAACTTGTTCATCAGGAAAGGAGAATTCCTTAAAGCTTGGAGTAGTTCGTAGAAAATACTGCAGGTCAGATCTCTTGCCTTGCCTGGAATCCCAGGTCTCCCCCAGGTTCTTTGCTGTGGTCAGAGGACCCTAACCCCTTCAGAAAATTTAGATTTGAATTAAAACAATCAAGACTTCTTCAGAGCCTGAACTTTTTGCCTGGCATGACTCCTGAGACCAGTGTACATGTGTGTGTGGTTTTTTTCACTGTGTCCACTTTATGAATGGGTAGACCAAACCACAGACATGAAGTGATTCACCTACAAAGTCTTGGGACACAAATAGAAACTCTTGATGGTTTGTATTTGCAACCACCAGAACTAAGAAAAAAGACCAATTCTTCATGCCAAGCAAAGCCAAAAACATGTAGATATGGTGCTTGGGGAGATGGTTTAGTAGTGAGCATGGCAGTGTTGGGTGGATGGTTGGACTCAATGATCTGAGAGGTCTTTTCCAACCACTATGATTCTATGATTCTGTGTTCTCTAACAAATGCAGCATAAGTGGATTTCTTTTAACTGAAGAGGAAGACATGCCCTTAAGCCATACCCTTCCAAGAAACCTCTCCAGGAACCAGTTTACACAGCTGAGTTTCAAGCCTCTTAGGCTAATCTACTCTTTTCCTTCTTACTCCTACTACCTACATGAGAGGTACATCCCATAGCAGGCTAGGAGAGATACCATTGCTGCTTACCAGCTGGGAGAGAGACAGGAGTTATTATAATCCTGGAGATGCTACTTGCATCTACCTGTGGCCTTAGGCAGGCAAACATCTTCCAATCTTTCATGCTTCCAACTAGAAATAACAACTGCAATCTGACAGAGCTCCAAGGCTCATTTCAGTCATTGAGGAACACCACTTGTCTTCAAGATTTCAGGCACTTCACACAGAGCTCCTCCTACACCACAACATCAAAAAAGAGCAGTGCAGCCTTGCAGCTGAGCTTTCCACTTTAGTTCTCCAGCTTCTACCTCTGCAGGAACGTTGCTAGTCTGTGAGTATCCTACTCTGTGATTATTTTGAAAGCTATTTTTAGGCTAGATCATTCCTCATGGTTTCATAAGAAAACCCAACAGCTTTTGCACCTAAACCTTATTTTTTTCTTCATAAGACACAAGCCCCTTCTATTGCATTTCCTTTGCCTGAGTTCTTTGCTTCTAGCAAAGGGGTTTGTTTTTTTTTCACATTTAACCAGTACAAAGAATTTCAGCCAGCCAGATGGAAATACCTTCAGAATTTTACTGAGAAACATGTAGTAATACTGTAAATGAGTTCCAGGAATTACTGAAAGTCACTTGCTTTTTATTGCTTAGTAATACAGTGCCTGAGGTTTCCTGTCACTAGTTCAGTTGTGCCAAAGCTTAGAGAAGACTAAAATACAGTTTCACATGCTTTGCAAATGCCTACTTCTGCCAGATTACTTTACTAAACCAACAGATCTGGTACTCAGACACACATGAAGAAGATTGGAGGACCTTCTTTATTCATTTTGTGACCAAACTGCTGAAGAGCAGCTAAGGGAACTGGGGTTGTTTAGTCTGAAGAAGAGGAGGCTCAGGAGAGACCTTGTCTCTCTCTATAACTACCTGAAGGGAGGTTGCAGCAAGAAGGGAGTTGGTCTCTATTCCTGCATTACCAATGACAAGACAAGAGGAAATGTCTTTAAGTTGCACCAGAGAAGATTTAGACTGGATATTAGGAAACATTTTGTTACAGAAAGGGTTGTTAGGCATTGGCCCAGGCTGCACAGGGCAGTGGTGGAGTCACCATCCCTGGAGGTGTTCGAAAAACCTGTAGATATTGCACTTCACAACATGGTTTAGTGGCATGGTGGTGATAGGTTGATGGTTGGACTTGATGGTCTTAGATGTCTCTTCCAATGTTAAGGATTCTGTGATTCTGTGAAAAACAAGCCATGAGAGCAGAAGCAGAAAACAAAGAATCAAAGTGCATTCTCCCTTAATTCCAAGCAAATAATTCTGTCACCCTTAGCAAATAACTCAATCATAACATTTTGTGTTCATTTCAGGTTGCAGCTGCTAATCCACATGGGATAGGCAGCCCTTCACCCCCACAAGCAGAAGGGCAGCTTCACATTACCTCCTTCTCCTGAGACCAGCTGAGACCACAGAGTGGCTTTCATGACCTCAGGGAACTTAATTCCTCAGCAGGAACATGTAAACACTCTTGTTCCTCACTGAAGCACCATAGAGCACCTGAGGAATTTCTTCCTTTACTGAAGACTGCAGATTCATGCAGCCCATCAGGGACCTTGGGAGGACTCCAGCCCAATCACCTGCCCAGAGCAGGCTCAGGCATGGGCTCAGACCAAGATACTCAGGGCTTTTTATCCTGTTGGGGTTGGCTATACTCCAAAGATGGAGAGAGAACAATCTCTCTGGGCTCTGCTTACTGCTTTGATGTCTTCATGGGGAAAAGCCTTTTCCTTACCATCAGGCTGAGCACCTGATGTATCAGTCTGTGACCATTGCTTCTCACCCTCCTGCTCTTTGGTGCTTTCTCTTCTCAGTGACCTTCTCACAGATATGGATGGGCAGAAGGGCACAGCAAGAACAGGGCTGCTCCATACTGGGCATAAACAAGAAGCCACCAGCACAGGTAGTGTCCACAGAGGTGTCAGGCTGGTGCAGCCCCAAACAAGGTCAGCTAAATAAGTCAATCCTGGTGTCCAGCCAAAACCAGCAGGAGACATGGCTGAGTGTGCCATGGTGTAACTGTGGCTTGAATGCCTGTTGGACTGGACAAGAGACCTCCAGGGTCCCTTTTAACCTCCACAGTTCTATGATAGATCATTTCAGACCTCATGTTTGTGTTCTGGTAAAGAAGTACTGAAAACTAAAGTCTTTGACTCATACACTGGATGATTGCTGTCTGGTGGGCAGAGAATAAACTCTAAACTCCAAACCCCATTTTGTAAGAACAAATGGAACCAAAGGAACAGACTGCATTTGATTAATTCCCTTGTGAGGTTTCTAATGCAGTCTACTTCCAGACCCAGGTTCTGTGACATAAAATCTGTTGGTAGGTTCCTCAACTTCATTTTCAGAAGCAGCTTTGAGTATGTTTAGTGTGAACAGGAAAACCTTTGTCACTGGTGCTCACTGGATGCATCATGCCTTCTGTCTCCCCTGGTAAGACTTAAACACATGAATTTTCCAATCTTAGGAGAAACAGTAATATGTGCCAAAAGAAGAGAGTCTTATAAAGGAAATAAAGGCCAATGGTATGCTTGTCCAGGCACCTATCTGCAACCTAGTCACAACTGAGAGATCAAGATGTCTGCAAAGCCCCAAGATGTCTGCAAAGCCCTAAGATGTGAGAAGCTTTCTTTCAAGAGCAAAAGCACAGTCTACCAACTAAAAGGAGGAAACATGACAACTTCTACACATATTTACAGCTGAACAGTGAGCAGAAGGTATACTGTTATGGATCAGTTTTGTCTGCCCCAAAGGCACATAGCTAACACTGCTAAATCCATCTCTGTTTCACATGCTGCCACCCTCAGCAGTGAAAATACAGTCTTGTTGATGACAGTAACAGCCTTGTCTCACAAGCCCAGGCAGAACTGGTACTTCTGGGAAATGACTTCTGCTAGTCTCTGCATGTTTCCTTAGAGGGAGACCAGTTAGGTCATGTACTTTTCCTTGTAAAGCATCCAGATTTTAAGGGATTCATTATTTTGCCCATTAAAAATTCATGTCTGCACATGAGCACACCTATCTGATGTGGTTTTCCAGCTATTTACTTGAGTCATGTCAAGAATAGCATGAAGTGGTAGGGCCACCAACTTCAAGGCAGCACCCTACAGCTCTCCAAGGATGTGTTCTGTCCCAGGTCTGCCAGGAAGAAGGCAAGCCCACCAGCACCCTCCCTCTCTTCACAAGGAGAGAGGAAATGAGATAAAGCAGTGAGAACTGATGTAAAGGAGGGTCTTGAGTCAGGAATGCTTTAATTCTGCTGCTCTGGGGTAAGACTGGGTGTGCTGGTTATTTCCAAAAAGGAGCATAGCAGTCCAGAACTCAGGCACTTTGACTTCTGTGGACAGTAAGTGAGGACAGCCTTTTATTTTACCACCCCAAGGAACAGGAGGAGTTGTAAGGGCTTTGCTAAACCCACAGAGACTTGTTGGCATACTTGTTTAAATAAAAGATCATCAGAGAAAGCAGCCTCCCTCCCCTGCTGTCCTTGATGCCAATACAGTTCCCAGCCTCTGCTTCTCATGTTCCCCCTTCCCATCCATAACTCCCATCTTTTTGCCCAAACAGTTACTCCAAATGATGCCTGTGATTATGTCTCTTCTCAAATAAGAAGGTGCAAAACTGCAAGATCTCCTAGGACTGACCTCTTGCCTGGGAATCTGGGGACATATGACCCTTGGGTTACAAATACATTACCAGGATTGACAGCCTGATGGACAGATGGCAAGTGGTTCAGGTGATAAGCAACAACACTTTTACTGGAGTCTGCAAGGGGTAGCATGGACATTGTACTCTGTGTCTTTCAGTGGTGCTCAGAGACAGGTCAAGGAGCACTGGGCACAAGCTAGAACCCAGGAGGTTCCAGCTGAATATGAAGAAAAACTTCTTTGCTGTGAGAGTGCCAGAACACTGGTCCAAGCTGTCTGGAGAGATTGTGGGACCTCCTTCTCTGAAGAGATTCCAGCCACAACCTGGAGGTGATCCTGGGTAACCTGCTGTGGGTGGCCCTGCTTTAGTTGGACCAGATGATCTCCAGAGGTCCCTTCTGACTCCCACCAGGCTAGGATTCTTAGATTCTGCCTTGTGCTCAGGAAGAGCACCTGCAAAAAAAAACTTGCCTGTAGAGGAGAAAACATCTACAAAAAGAGGAAGGAGAAATAGCAGTGCAGATTTGTCCCATGTTGATGGTGTTAAGTGAAGAGCACAGGTCATAAAGAGAAAGGGACAGCTGAAGTGTAAAAAACAAATGGTCATCCAGTAGTTGTCTGTGCAGTGAGTGGGTATAGCTTCACAGAGACCTGGATGAGTAAAATAGAATATTAAATCTCCATTATAATGTTTTAAAGAATAAATAATTTTAAATCAATGCACCTCTGCAGCTCCCTGCCTGCTGTGCAAGAGGAGGTAGGGTAAAGGTATGCATCTGCTATGCAACTTTAAACATATTTGCTTTGCTGGCAGAAATGACAATTTTGTAAAGATCATCAGAAGAAATATATGTCTTGGAAATTAAAGAAGAAAGTAAACTGATCCAGTGGCAGCCATACACAGACAGCAAACAAATGAGAAATGTTTCATATGTTGTTCTCACAGAGGAAAGAAGACAAACAAAAAGATTAACTCAGAGTTTATTCTCAGAGCAGAAAACACAGGCCAGCACTGGAGTTTTACAGTGTCCATGAGTTCTTGTTTCTCTTGCTATTAAATGCTGCAACTTTACTCAAGCCATGTAAGGAAGCATATTATAGGGAGGCCATGTTTTAGGGAGGCCACTGGCTTGGGAGTGCTTCTGGTTTTGGAAGGATGGTTTTGAGCAGATGCATAATATTTCCTTCTTCCTGGTATTTTTTTGTCAGCAAAGCTTTTGATCCTGGTATTTCCAAAACACACAAAAAATCAGGTTAGTTAAAAAGAACCTTTAAATGCATTTGTGCAGTAGGTTGTGTAGGTAATTCTTTGGAAGTTCTCAGAAAGCACAGAAGTGGAGGGAGAAAGGTAACTCTTTTGTGGTAGGCAGACCTCATTGTGTGTTTTCCAGGAATGTTCCAAGAATTCCCTCCCACAGTCATATAACAGCTATCACTGTGACACTGGGGAAGAGAGGAAGTTGTACCTCCATACCCCAAGCCAGTGCTATAGGAGTCATGCAAACTGTGGGTGTTTATACCAGAAAACAAAACCACAGCTTAAATTAAAAATGTTAGTAAAGATCTGTTATTAAAATGTTCATTTCATAGCAGTGTGAAAGGAGGACAAAAGGAGAGAGGCCAACCAGTATCTTCCAGTTCTTCACCCTTTCCTTGGAGAAGCACAAATATGACAGGGTATCAGAAGCAGGAATAAGAGCACAGGTCCTGGTTGGGGCAGCCTCAAGATTCTCCACATCTCGGACAGAGCAGAGGACGTTCAGCAGGAGGTAGTTAGGAAAGACAAATACCTGACATCTCCTGAGAGGGAGATGGTTCAAGATTCATCAAAATCAGGTGAAGGAAGGGAGTTGAACTGTGGTTTGCTGAGAATTTGGACAAAGGGGGAAGAGAGGCACAGGCAAGGAAGTATAACCCAACCCTGCTGCTTTGCCTCATTCTAGGAAAAATCAGTGGCTGTGAGCTCTGAATAGATGCACTTTTCCTTCTGATAGGCACCTTTTAGAGTCTTCCACCTCACAAAGTTCTCTCCTCTCCAGAGNTGACTGAGTTCTGCTGTAACAATAGTGGTTTGGTAATGACTGGTGATGACTAGGTTCTCTTCTGTGAAACAACTTTGATTTTTCTTTCATAAACACAGGAAGGTGAAGACTCCATCAATAGCATGCCTGACTCAGTGGAGATCTGAAATAATGTAGTCTACCTACCAGCTTCAACTGCCCTTCTGTTGTGGGACCTCAAGTTCAGCAGAGCTTTGAGATGGACCTAATGAGACATTTTTTCTTATAATGAGCTCTCCAAAGACATCTAAAAAGTTTTCAAGCTCACAGAGGTTATTTTATTTTATAATTAGGAAAAGAAAAACTTCAAAGCATCAAGGTCAGCAGAAATATAAAAGGTGTTCATATCTAATCCTTGCCTGGTATTGGTGTCCTTCATCCCATGCCTGACTTCAGCTACCTTGGGGGACTACCCAGACTCCCTGATCCCTTAGGGGTTTCTCTGTCCATGATCACCATAAGACCACACTTTTGGACTTGCAGGATATGTCCTGCCTTCTCCATCAATCTCTGCTGCAATGTCCCTGCTCTTTCCTCTGGCTCTAGACAGCTACCAGGGTATCTGTCAGGTCCGGGGACCAGAATCTTCTTAAGCAATTCCAGTTGCTTTTGAAGGAAAGGGATGCTCTTCTTTCCAGGGATGTCCACTTAACATAGTTCTTTGAAATGAGTTTAATATAGGAGCTGAAAACAAAAAGGAATAAACAGACACTGTTCATCAGCCCATCAGCTTTACAACAGGAAACAATAGACACTTCCCCTACTTCACTCTGAAAGCAAGTTTTTTCACTAATGCTGGGTTTCACAGTTCAAATATGCTTTCCTTTAAATGGTAGATATCTTCTACATGTATTTCTTTGATTTCTTTGGTTTCTTTGATTTTCCTATCAGTCTTGCATCAGCTTATTATTTTTTTCAGGTACAAATCTTAGTCATCTCGACCCCGAGGCAAATGATTCCTACATCAGCATGTGTGATAAAACACAGAACTGAAGTTAGATAATATTGCATAGAAAACCTTGAGACAGGAAAGACCTATCTTGCATATATGTAAAATGCAACTGTTGTTACCATTTTGTCCCTTAAAAAATAAAACTTCTTTCATTTGGGCCCATTCCTTTGTGATTTGGAGCACTATTTCAAGTGCTGCATTTACTCCAGCTCAATGCTTCATTACATTTTTGAACAAGTGTAAGTAGGGGAACTAAACATGAAACCCACATCCATCTCAGCTTGTTATTGCTATGCCTCAACATATGGCTAAACATTTTTGGATCTCAGCTGTAACTGCTACCCAGCATGAGCAGAGGAAGCTCAGCACTTGATATGCTAGTAGTTTCAAGGCTGAAGCTGGGGTACTAGGTAAGAATGGTGCTTGTCATGGCATAAGGCTGCAGTGGGCAGCAGGCTTTGGAAAAGCTCTAAGAAAAAGGATTTGGGATACAACTCTTTAATCATGTGTTTGTCCTGATTATACCAATAGAGTCAGTCCCTTTGAACTCCACTGGCTACAGGAAAAAAACCACTCAGCTCCACTTCTGAGAACCACAGAGAATGGTTCTGGTCTCAGAACTTTCTCATACCTTCTTTTGCCAAACATACTGCCTTGGGAGACAACAAGGAAGTTCTCTCCTTTTTCCTTTTCTGTCTTATTTGATGCCTCTAGCAGGAGAAGATCCTGGAATACAAGGCCCTGGATTTGGGTCACGCCAGTGGCTGAGAGGATGCTACAAAAGGACGAAGCAGCCCTAAAACATCCCACTTATCATGCCTCCACTGTCAAGTCAAGCTAGTATACTTCGAAGCACTGCAGCAAAACCACCCAGGTGCTGTCTCTGAATGCTGCTCTTCACGGGGAAGGTTGCATGTCCATCCCTGGGAACGGTCATCAGGCATGAGCATGATCTCAGCAGGTGAGTTAGCCATGAACATCCCTAAATCTCCCAACAGAAACACCTGGAGTCCTGTAACCTAGCAGGCTATTTCATGATTTGTACAAAGAGTTTCATAAGAAATTGCACAAAGACCCAGCATGGTGACCAGTTATGGGATGAAACAAGACAGAGTACTAATAAATCCATGATGTGCAAGAACCTGCTGAGAAGTTGCTAATGTTTTAATTACTTCTCCAGTGATATTTGGAGACTTTCCAATAGACCAGAAAACAAGGGAATGTTGTGATTTCCTCCAGGTCAATGGAAGTCTTCAGAAACAATGTCTTGAGATAGGATTCCTTTGTCTTTGGTCAGAGTCATGTCTTTCAACATAAGAGAGAGCAAAGGTAATTATAAATTCCTTCTTAATCCTTCCAACAACTCCTCTGAAATGAGAATAAGCACGTGCAACTACTAACTGAATTAAATTAAAACTGAGCTATTTATTCTATGACACAGAGCAAAGAATAGCCAAACCAGAACTCAGCCCCACCCCTTCACTACCCTTTTTATCTTCTTGTTTGACAAATACAGTTAAACTAATAATATTTACTTATATCCCAGGAACTGTTGATGACAGTATCTCCACTGCCTGGAGACAATGCACATGGAGCTTCTGCCTACCACATTACTCAGCCAAAACTGTTGCAAATTGAAACCAGGAAGTCTACAAAATCAGTATTTTTTTCATGGACTCTCTAGCTTTTCATAACCTGAAGTGATCTCTAGTTTTTCTCTCAGCCTCTCCATTTCTTCTGTACCAGAAACCCTTGTTATCAGTTCTTGTAATTTTAAGCATTTATTCTTCATAATTCCTGCTAGAATCTGCACCTGCATTACATTTGTTTTTCTGGAAGAGAATTCTTTAGGCTCTAGGGATATCTGAGAAGCTATTTAAACCCAAACTGCCCGATGCTAAGCTTCATGCTGTTCATATCCCTCCTACAGGGCATCAGTGTCTTCTTGTTATCAAGTATCTCATTGTTTCAGCTTACAAGTCACAACCACAGCTACAAGTACATAAAGATCCTTAAAACATGTAAAAAATGCAACCTTTTTTTTTTCCACAAGTGAGAGCCAGAGTTAGAGGTGAGAGCCTAAGACATTTTAATCTCTCCTACTGAACCTGCTCCACTTTGTGAAGATCTAAGCCCTGCCTCCTTTCCTGATGGTACTTTTTCTTTGAGTACCAGAAGAGTTGGCTTCACTGTCATTGAACCTAGGGACAGATAGAGAGAGAGAGCAGCTGGAGAGAATGCCCAGTGGTCAGAGTACTCATATGGAAAATGAGACCTGTGGTCAAGCCACTTGGAGACAGGAGGGAGGGATTCAAATTCAGGTTAAAGTTCTGGTAATGTACCTAAAGGACTTCAGAAATGCAAATTTATGCATCAAGGTCCTCAGATCTCTAAGGCTAAACAATAACTGAGAATCTCTAGAACATAAATTTGGCAATTAAATAACCATGCCATCCTACTGTGGTCATTTCCAAACTACACCCAGCTGGTGGGGAAAACTGAAATAGGAACAGATTGGGCTGTGTCAAGATGACCTACATCTCCCTCCAGCGTGTGTGTTATTGATTGAGGAAGTCTGATAGCATTTCCAAATTCACAGAATCATTTAGGTTGGGAAAGATCTTTAAGATCATCAAGTCAAACCATTAACTTATCACAACCTTGCCACTAAACCATGTTGCAAGGTGCAGTGTCTACAAGCTTTTTGAATACCTCCAGGGATGGTGACTCCACCACTGCCCCAGGCAGCCTGGGCCAATGCTTAACCACTCTTTTTGTGAAGAGATTTTTCCTAATGTCCAACCTAAACCTCCCATGGCACAACCTGGGGCCTATTCCCAGTCATCTGGGAGAAGAGACTAACACCCCCTTGCTCCAACCTCCTTTCAGGGAGTTGTAGAGAGTGAGAAAGTCTCCCCTCAGCCTCCTCCTCTCCAGCCTAACCAACCCCAGTTCCCTCAACTGCTTCTCACAACACTTGTGCTCTAGACCCTTCACCAGCTTCGTTGCCCTTCTTTGGACACACTTCAGCACCTCAAGGTCCTTCTTGGAGTGAAGGACCCAAAACTAAACCCAGGATTTGTAGTGTGGCCTCAAACCACTACAGAATTCATAGAACTGCAGTTCTTCACCAGGCTGCAGAAGACTAATGACTACTAGCCTGCAAGGGTTGGACTTCAGTCAACAACTGTTAGACTCTGTCTCATTACTATATAATTGCTATTTCCTCTCATGTCAAAATCAAGCAGAATGACCCACAATTAATAATGACCCAAGGTCCCATGCTCTGTTTTGTGTTTGAAGATTTCTTCTAGTTCTACTCAAGCTACTTTCTCAGACACAGAGATATGTGCCAATGAAGCGTTAAAAATCAATTAACACAGAAATGGAAGTGTAGGTTCTGTAGCATCTAGGACCTTATGGATTAACAGATGATTGATGAATTCTTTAGGTGGCAAATGTTAGGCTGAATACATAGCTCAGGCCTGTTAGCTTAGGTCTGTGTTAATCTTCACCAGAGTTTACAGCAATGGGGAGGTGGTGGTGGTGTTTCTGGGTGGTGTTCTGCAGTGACACAGCCACTTCTACTTTGTCCACAAGCACAGCCTTGACAAACTTTACTCACTATCATGAGTAGTTTTTCTTGGGATGTAGTTAGACAAAAATTTATCAAGAGTGTCACAGTATTTACTCAGCTGTGATTGCAAACCCAGCTGCCAACTGAGACAAAAAAAATCTACTAATTCCCATCTCTTGGGCATGGGTACAGGAGTCAGTAAGGGTGACAAAGCTGCAAATGAGCTCATCGCTCTGGAGCAACTCAAAAGGAGAAGAAGGTGTTTCTGACCCAAAATATGTTGCCCTCTGTCCACTGAGTGATGGTGAGTGTGCTATCAGGGTATCTAAAATGGGTGTAGAAACATGGGGTGTAAGTTGGACTAGAAGATTTTCACAGCAGCTAGTAAAGTTGTTTCTCAAATGTCTCACAAAATGAAACAGTAACAGCAAGAAATAGAGCTCCAGGAACAAGTCCAATGGAGGCTTCAAAGATGACGAGGGGCTAGAGCATCTCCTAAAGAGGCAAAACTGAAGGAGCTGGGCTTGTTTAGCCTGGAAAAAAGGAGGATGAGAGGGGATCTTCTCATTGTTTGTATCTGAAGTGAAGGTGTCAGGAGAATGGAGCCAGGCTTTTCTCAATGGTGCCAAGCAATAGGACACAAGGCAACAGGCACAAACTGGAACACTGCAAGTTCCACCTAAATATGAGGAATAATTTCTTTACTGTGAGGGTAACTGAGCACTGGACAAGGTTGCCCAGAGAGGCTGTGGAGTCTTCTTCTCTGGAGAGATTCAGAAACCTTCTGGACACAATCCTGAGTAATGTGCTCTAGGGAACTCTGCTAGAGCAGGAAGGGTTGGACTAGATGACCTCTGGTGGTCCCTTTCAACCTTAACCATTCTGTGATTCTGTGTAAATGGAGAAGTATAAGAAGTTATAAGAGAAGAGAAAAAAACAGACAGCTTCAGGAAAAGCTTGTGTGAGAAGAAGGCTTTAAAAAAGGAAGAAAGCTTTAATAGGTTGCTCAGAAACATACCTTCTCTTAAGTGAACTCATTGCTTTCAAAGCAAGCATGAAATAAGCATCTCCTTTCTTGTCTTGACAAGGAAAAGACAAGAAAGACAACTCTTACTTGTGTTGTGACAAATGTTACACTTTTTTGGTTTGGGGCATTTAACAGAGTGTGAATGAGCAGAAGTGAGAGAGGCTTTCATGTTGGGGAATCAGGGGCAAAATTTCTAAGTGCCAGCTTCCAAAGGCAACTGGTGAATTTGGGTGCTCTTCTGGGTACTCACAAGACCTGATTCTGTCATGTACAAGTCAGCAAAGAATGAGGAAACACAGTAGTCTACAGAGAGAGGAGACAACACTCTGGGCTGTGCAATCAGTGGGCAAAAAGGGAGCTCTTGCATCTAGAGGTGGAACCTGCCACGCAGTTCTGTGGTCTACAGTATCTGACCTCAATATCTTGCACACTAAAGACATTTTTATGAGACTATCAGCACATGTGGTGGCAGCTCCAGGCACTCAGAAAAAAATAAATAATCAAATTCATTTCTCCCATACCAAATCACATCACTGCTGTTGCCCTAAATTAAAAAAGTGTTTGTTACGGATTCCAGCTCTCCTGCTGACAAATCCTTTGCTCCTCCTGCATCTGAAGCCCACCAACAGCTTAAGCACCAGAATGACTGCTGTATAAAGCTACTTTTGTGCACACACAATGAACATGTTGTTCAAGTCACTTAAGACATATTTTACAATAAATCTTTTCATTATCAGAGGCATTTTAAAAATGTTTCACCTTTAGTCACAGTTTACAGATTCACTGTGTACAGCATTCATTTTGGTATTTGATGCACAACACTGTGTTATTCCTTTTTTTTATGCTTAATCATTTTTAAACCACCCCATGTTGCTAGAAAGGGCCAACTAGGGGTATGGAAACATTTTTGCCCATAGCATATGTTTTCACATTTAATCCTATTTCAGTATTCAACAGGTTCCTTCTCAGAGTTGAAGCTCAGGTGATAATATCTACATGGATATCACTGCTTGATAGCACTGGTTTCTTTATGTTGTTTCTCTGTGAGGTTTCCTTTTCTTTTTTAAAGAGCAGTCATTATATATTCTAAAAGGGAGTTGTGGCATGCCCTTGGAAACATTTTTCTTTTACACATATTCAGCTAAAAAAAAAGAAAAAAAAATACTTTTGAGAGGGGCATGGCCCTACAGATGATTATGGCACAGATCTTGCCCAGAAATATTTCCTGTACAGTAATTTACTTTTTACAGTCATGCAGCAATCTACTCATCTTGCTTGTAGAAGGAAGACCAGCTTGCTAGAACCAACCATGGCACAAACAGAATCTATTTCTTAGACTTCAAAATGCACATACTGTCAGCCTGCTTCTCTGCTGCTCTTAGTCTTTCTTGTAACTGCAAATTACAATAAAAAGAAACTCCAAACTCTTAGTGAGAACCTCCTCTAGGCTGCAAAATTCCAGGACTCCCCCCAGGCAGTCTACTTAGAACTAATTAAATCAGCTGAGCAGTAGTAAAACTGTCTCCTCATCAGAAAGATCTGGCAGCCAAGTGACTCAGTTGAAAACTCTGCCTGCACATGCAAAAGCCATGGTGGGTTAGTAGAAGAATGACATTTCCCTGGGTGGGAAGCCTTCTGGATGTTAAAAAGAGAAAGAGACTACCCCTGCCATCTCAGTTTTCATGTTAAAACTGACCTTTTGATGATTTGCCCCCAAAAAGTATCTGACCCAATGGTGCTGGGAAGGAATATAAGGTTGCAGCCACTTCCTCATCTGCTTATGGCTTCACCCCTCATACTCTGCGAAGAACGTTGATCCTCTGTTCACTTCTGAGAAGTGAGTTTATCACCCTGTTGTACTGAAGAGGCTTTATTTTTCTTCTTCCCTGCAGGAGGAAGCAGAGCATTACCTTTTCTCTACACACAGCACAAGAGACTAATGAGTTTCTTCACACCAGAAAGAGCTGACTCTGTGCTCCATCCAGGGGGGCACCACTGCAGGGTGTACATGGTCTCAGGTTTGCTTTAGATGATTTTTCAGCTAATGTGGTTGCAGGAAATAACAGATTCACAGCAGCATAACAGTATTTAGCAGCTGAAAACACTTTCAGCTTGACTTCAGTAACCAGGCCAGGTAGCTCAAATGTAGTGGGAGGATGTCCCTGTGTGTTCCCTAAGGCTGTACAGAGATGTTCTGATGCCTGGTGTTGCCCTGAGGTAGCTGCTTTTGCAAGCACCACTGCTCGGCATTGTTCTCTCCTGCTCTGCAAAGTCCCAGATACAGATCATTTTGCTGCTGCAGAGGGTGGTACTGACTAGCCACAGATCCGGCCAACCTCAGTGAATAACAGCCTCAAAGAATAATGCAGAGTAAGGGGGTGAAGTAGCTCATCCCCTTCCATGGATGTGGAAGCTTCATCACATTTATACCACTAAAACATGGACTAGCAGGCAAGCCACAAGTCGCCACCTGAGCTTTCCCCAATGCGTTTGCACCTGCCTCAGTTTCTGCAAGTGAGCAAGTGCTTACAGGGCAAAGCACTTCTCATCCATTGTGGCTGATTGGTTTGTCATTCACACAGAATCACAGATTCATTAGGGTTGGAAGAGACCCCTAAGATCATCAAGTCCAATTGTCAACTTATCACCACCACTAAACCACGTCTCTAAGTACCACTTCTATACGTTTAGTTGAAGATCTCATGGTGCTAAAGAGCTAGTCAATGTTAGAATCTCCTACTAAGTGAGGAACCTCTTCAGTATGAGGCTAATGTCACCAAAAGAGGCCACTGAAAACCAGCCAGGTCAGATATGCTCTGACCCTAGTTAGTCATCCCCTAATATTAGTCATTGATCAGAGAAGTCAAAATGGGGATAGAGTGTGCTGTTTATTGACTGTTATTCAAAATTAGATTGTAAGCAATGTGACAATAAGTCCAAGAGAAAATTTTCAGTACTTCAAAGCCTCTGAGTCACTGTAGCTTCTATTTAGAAATCTTCAAATGAGACTTCAATATCTTTTAGTAGAAGGAGATCAAGGAGAAGCTGGCAAATGTGACACGTTGGCCTTACATCACTGTAGTCTTGCAGCAGCTACCAAGGGCTGCTTTGCTGTGCTTCAGTTTGTACATGTCTCCAAGGAGTGAGTGCTCAGCAGCACTCTAGTTAAGAAGAAGTAACTTCCCTTCTGCTCCTTCAGCTTGAACCCATGACCCAGGGATAAGAATATTTCCTTTAACTAGGTCAGTTCACCAAAACACATGATCTGAAACCAGGCAGCTGACCTTGTCAAGCAATGACTGCTGCACTGAAACCTTGCTTTGCAGTTTCAACAGTGCTTGAATATTCAGATCTGCAAATAGTTGAGGGTGTCTTGCACTCAGGAAACTCTGTGCACAGAACCTCATGCAGAATCAGCTGCTTGCCAGCACAGGTCATACTTAAAACAAGTGTTTGTTGAGTGGGGTGTTGTACAACTACACCTGGGACTTTATTTATGCAAAATAGAACTTAATCATCCCTCAAAATCTCAGTACTGGAAGTACAGCAATTGGGAATAAAGGATGCAGGTCTGGGACAAAGATTTTCTGCTACTTTGCAAGATTTGGAGAACAGGGAATCAGATTATGAAGCTCTGCCTCTTGCTCCCAAGCTTCTGATTGTCTCACAAGCAAACTTTGCTCTGAATTAGACAGCTTCAGCAGATGTTCCTGCATTCCCAACTTCACAAAGGGAGCTTTGCTGACAGAAATCTGGGAGAACAAGTTAAAAGTGCTCACTGAGACCAGCCTTATTCAGAGGTCAGCTCTTTGTAAGCAAGGTCCTATTATGTAAACCAGGATTTATCTAAAAGGAAGACCAGCTGGATGCCTGTGACCCTGGTCCAAGACTTGTTTTGTGTTGTGATAAAATAAGACATACTAGAAGGAACTACATGAACAGCATCCATCACAGTTGCCTTCTCCTGGGGAAGCTGTTCTGCAGTGGATCCACGATGCTGCAGGAATAAAAGGCAATCATATTTGCCCTGTGAATTTCTTTGCTTTGAATACCCTTTTCCTGATAGTCACTATTTTCTATTTGTAATTCCTACTCTTCCCTTTGCATTCTGCTTTCTCCTCTCTTCCCCTTTCTTACATTTCCCATTCCTTTCAGCAACCACTCTCATTTCTGTCTGCTCCTCACTGTGTGGCCTAACCCAGAGGTGGAGCTCTCATGAACTTACTCTCAGCTAACCTAAAGCTGGTATATGCCAGAAACATCAGATCATACAAGGTTCAAAAACAAGGAGATGTATAAAATGAAACTGAAGGTTCTAGCAAGAGGGAAGGATTAATTCTGTTTTTACTAGGTCAGAGTTCTATCTGCATCTTAGGAACTGGATAGCATTAACAAATGTCAGGACTACAAAAATATGCAAACAAAAGCATTATCTCCTTTACTGGAATAAAATTTTTTCACAGTGAGGGTGACAGAGCCCTGGAACAGACTGCCCAGAGAGGTTGTGGAGTCTCCTTCTATGGAGGTATTCAAAACCTGTCTGGATGAGCTTCTGTGTGACCTGGTCTAGGGAATCCTGCTCTGGCAGGGGAGTTGGACTACATGATCTGTCAAGGTCCCTACCAGCTCCTAATATTCTGTGATTCTGTGACTCTGTGAAAAGAGTGCAAAAGCTTTGTAAACACAAAGGCAAAGCAAATTTGCTGAGGTTTCCCAAGGGATTCAGTCATTGATGGATGTTGGTTTGGATTGGGGTTTTGTTGTTGTTGTTGTTTGTTTGCTTGTTTGGTTTGGTTTGGTTTTGTTGATTGGGTTTTTTTGGCCCATAGGCCACAAACTTCAGGCTGACCTTTCAGGATGCTCCGTGGCTGGTGGTGTGAGCGTGGTGGCAACATATCTGCCCCCTATTTCCCCTCTTCCCAATGGCCATGCTTAGAATCATTAATCATAGACTCATTGAGGTTGGAAAAGATCATCAAGTCCGACCATAGATCACCAAGTCCAACTGTAAACTGCTTTCTCTTGATGACACATGCACCTGTCCTAAAACTCACACTGGGGCAGGCATCCCCCTTGAACATTACATCTAGCAGCTTTTTGATGGGTTACTACATCCTATTGCCTGTTCTGTGGGCTGCAGGCAGGGCAGGGGTGGACAAGGTGGCAGGTGGAAGCTGGGACATTGTGTTTGTCAACCCAGATAAATGCAAAAAGTGCAAAGAGTAAAGGTCATCATAATACTCTAGAAAATAATGACATTGGTTTTGAAACCTGCAGCACATTCCACCTAAAGGGAAGGAAAACTCCACCTAAACATAAGGAAAAACTTCTTCCCTGTGAGGGTGATTCAGCACAGACCAGACAGCCTCAAGCAGCACCAGGGGTTGGGCATAAAGACATGGGTTTGGACATTGTCTTCCCCAAAAGGGTTGTCAAGGCCTGGCCCAGGGTGCTCAGGGCAGTGGTGGAGTCACTATACTTGAAGGGATTGAAAAGCCATGGAGATGTGGTGCTGAGGGACATGGTTTGGTGGTGACTTGGCAGAGTTAGGTTAAAAGTTGGACTTGAAGATCTTAAAGGTCTCTTTCAACCTAAATGATTGTGTGATTCTATGATCAAGCAGATGTGCTGCACTAGTGTGTTAAGGATCACTGCAAGATGACACACAGTCTGGAAGGTGTATTGAACACAGCAGCAATCAGTAGCTGAAAGGGAAAAGCAACGCATCTTTCCCTGATTGTAAATGGTTCAGATTGGATATTAGAAAGAATTTCTACCCTCAGAGGGTTATCAGGCATTGCCATAGGCTGCCTAGGGATGTGGTGAAGTCACCATGCTTGGAAGAGTTCAAAAAACATGCAGACATTGTGCCTGGGGCCATGGCTTAGTGATGAGCATGGTAGCGTGGGTGGATGGTTGGATCTGATGATCTCAGAGGTCTTTTCCAACCATAATGATTCTGTGATTCTATGATTCTAAGATTACTCAGCAGAAACAAGTATTTCCAATCACATCCCACTCCTAAATAAAACCTGGAGGTAAATACCTAGAGCTTTGTAGAGGTCTGCACTGTGGTTAGAGGTTCCTAAGACTAATGGAATGCACGTGTGATACAGCAGGTGATAGCTGTGTTATTCCAGAGGCACCAGAATGCAAAACACCTGTGTACCCTAGGCATTCTCCTCTTTCATGAATATGTGACTTGAAAATAAGCACATGCCCAAATGTGGTTGATAGTAGCCATCACAGAATGTCCCAAAAACCCCACCCCACAACAGTGTGTGACAACTCATGGTAGCACACACAGGAGCTGGCACCACCTCATCAGCAGGCACATCCAAAGCAACAGATCAGCTGCATCCTCCCTCCATGAGAGAAAGGGAGGATATCAGAGGCTTCTGTTAACCACTTAGCCTCTGCAGGATAACAATGAGGGAATCAGATGCTATCCCTGACCCCCCAGAATGGATGCCACTGAATGGGTTTTTCAGCATCACAAATGATCTTGAGCTGCTTTTGTCCACAAGCAGAAACAAAATAAACCAAAACCAAACCAAAACACCAAACAAACAAACAAATAACCTAACAGACAAACAAAAACCCACCAAAAAACACACACACACAAAAAACCCACATGTCCACCCACACCAAGTGACAAACCTATCAACTTTTTCCCACAATGAGCACACTCTGGTTTACAGCCAGGAAAAACAACTCCAGCAGATTTCATTTTAAAATAGGCAAAGGAGCTATTGAGTAATAACTACATGTAGAGCACAAGTCTTGTGAGGAGCAACTGAGGGAAATGGGATTGTTTAGCCTGGAGAAAAGGAGGCTGAGGGGAGACCTTCTCACTATCTCCAGCTCCCTGAAAGGAGGTTGTGGCAAGGAAGAAGTTGGTTTCTACTCCCAGGTAACAAGCAATAGGACAGGAGGAAATGGCCTCAGGATGCACCAGGGGAGTTTTAGGTTGGACATTAGGAATAATTTCTTCACTGAAAGAGTTGTTAGGCATAGGCCCAGGCTGCCCAGGGAAGTGGTGGAATCACCATCCCTGGAGGTGTTCAAAAAAATGTGTAGACATTGCACTTTGTGACATCGTTTATTGTCATGGTGGTGTTAGGTCAAAGGCTGGACTTGATGATCTTAGGGATCTTTTCCAACCTAAATGATTCTGTGATCCTACAACTGAAGCCACATTTCTGAAAAGGATTGTTCTTTGACAAATAAAAATTATATAAAAATACATTTTAAAAATCAAAGCTTTTGTAGGAAACAATACTTTTGTAGGACACAAGTTCAACATGCTTTACCACTATAAATTAAAAAATAATAATCATCCACTACAGTGAAATGTGACAATAGAAATGTTAACAGCTCATCTGGTCTAATGAGAAAAGGAAAAATCAGAGATAGCAGAGATCTCCTCAGGTAGAAGGAGTTTAATTCTAAACCATAGCATAATGTATTACAGCATAACATGTTAATGGTTGGACTTAATGAACTTAAAGGCCTTTTCCAACCAAAACAACTCCATGACTCTATGTTTTCTTCACTGCTTAAAACCACCTACAGTGTGCATGTATTATAAAACACCCCATTCTGCTTGATGAGATCATATTATGCATTATTTAAACCACAATAATGTCAGCATTGCCAAATAATGAGTTTAATCATTTTGTGATTTTGCTGAGTGTGTCTTAAATCATCTGATACTAAAACACCAATATTATTCCATCCACTCACGTTTCACTGACCTTTTGATAAATTACAAGGCAAATCTCTATCATTATTCTATTTACAGAAAACATCTGTGTTCCCATGTTGAAAATAAACCCACTGTATCTTAAGACCAAGGTCATGGTCTTCTAGAAGGCAACAGAGTATCAAGGTAAGCTTATCTCCTTGCCTATCCATAACTATCACAGCTAAGAACAATAGAAGTGTTTTCTATAGCTGAATTCTGGATTTAGAGATGCTTGTATAGCAAATTTTGTCACTGATGGTTAAAATATTAACAACCTGATTTGATTGCCTAATCAGTGTTGTTTTACTGGGGGAGATATTAAGTTCCACTATCAGCTGGGTCTATAGACCTCATCACAACACAGCCATCCCCTGAAATCATTTAAACAGAAAGATGTCTTACCAATAAAACAGTGCATTTAACCATGTCCAGCACTGCAGAAAAGTTACACTTCAGGTCACGAGGCATGAGTCAGAAACACCAGGAAAACCAAAGTGGAGCACAGAGAGAGACTAAATCATGTCTTACAAATGTAGGGAAGACTTATAGAGTATCTGATTCAGCCAGCACAAACATTTCAGCACTGAGTATGAGCTCTGCAAAGCACGTGTTTCTTGAACAGATACTGCATAGGTAATGTGCTAAACATTTTACTGAAGCTTGTACTTGTGTAAGCACCTTGCAAACAAGTTAGCAGGGTAATGGGTCTTATCTGATAGGCTGCTGTATATAAAAACTACAGGATTGTAAAGGAAGCCAAATGCAAAACACCATTCCATCATCAGTAGTCCAGAGGTACTGAACGCTTCAATCAGATCCACTACTTTCTTCTCCCTTCCCCAGTTTTGTTTGGCCATGATACAGGCCGAGACTCAAAACTCATCCCTCAGCCCTTCACCCTGTCCTCAGAGCTCCCTACTGTTAGTTTTGGCAGCGTACTCTGTAGATACAGTGCTCTTCCACAAATTTATTGAGAAAGAGAAAAAAAAGTCCACGTTCAAGAGTGGGATGCAAGCTAGACAGAAACTAAAACTTCACCCTGTGCTTTGTTGTCTCCAGTACCATCCCTACTGCTGCACAGAAACCTCCACTTCTCCCTGCCTAACAGTAGGGTTTGGACAAAGCTTCAGACCTCAGATGCTTCTCCATGTTTCCACCTTCTAGTCCTTGCAAAAGGTCTTTGAATGACAAATAGCAAAAGACAAAGCACAGTGGGCAGACCTTTTTTGATGTTTAAAAGACATATTATCAGGTAAAGATAGAAATAAGATACTTTCCAATGACTTTTCAGAGTGTGCATCTCCATTGTGATGGAAGGCTACATGAAGGCTGGAGCATGGCTAAAATTATGACTTGCCAAGAAGCATGGAGCTGAAAGTCCAAACTTTGGAAAGAAACTGTTTGAGGAATTGGATATATTCTTCTAGTTATTCTAGTGTTTCACAAACGCTCTGGAGAAAGAATGATGAGGTGAGAATCAATCCACCTCTCCACCATTCTGATGAATTTTTAAGTAGTTTTGTGTGGGCAGCCTTAGAGAGGGACATTAACCTGTTTATTGGATTTTGATAGTTCTGGATTCAAGGCTTACACAATGAGGTCAAAAAAATACTACTGATAAAAAAAACCATAGATTTTACAATAGATTTGAAAACACAACACCAGGAACTGATATAATCAATAGACAAACTAAAGATCACCAAAATGTTCTAAGGTCTATAGTGTGATAAATTAAAGTGTGTTAAATAATGACTTACAGCTTGGACTTAGAATAGCTGGAGTAACAGGCTGCAGACTCCTTGTACCCTCAGGAGTATGATAGCCAGGAGTTGGAAGGGACCTCAAAATATCATCTAGTCCAATCCCCTTGCCACAGCAGGATTCCCTACACCAGGTCACACAGAAAAACCTCCAGACAGGTTTTGAATCTCTTCAGAGAAGGAGACTCCACAACCTCTCTGGGCAGTCTGTGCCAGTGCTCTAGCACCTCATCTGGGAAAACATTTCTGTGTGTATTCTCACAGAACCTCCTATGCTTCAGCTTACAACCATTGCCTCCTGTCCTGTCACTGGGCTTCACTGAGAAGAGCCTGACCCCATCCTCCCAACACACACCCTTCACACACTTAAAAGCATAGCTGAGGTCACCCCTTAGTCTCCTCTTCTCCAAGCTAAAGAGACACAGCGCCCTCAGCCTTTCCTCATCAGGAAGATGTTCCAGCCCCTTCATCATCTTGGTGGCTCTATGCTGGACTGTTTCAAGCAGTTTCCTATCCTTCTTCAACTGAGGGGCCCAGAATTGGACACAAGATTCCAGATG
>VWZX01005925.1:70417-133395 GCA_013399015.1 Galbula dea
AAGAGTAAGAGGAGCCCAGGAGCGCTAGAAAGTGTAATTAAAATATATATGTAGAAAGGACCTGGAGAGATACTCGAGATTGGGGAGGTTTTATAGATCTTTTCCTGGTTGCAGAATATAAAATAAGGTTGTTGTGGAACTGCAAGAAGCAGCTTAGGCCTCGATCACTGCACATAGTGGGAAATAAAGGGAATATCGATTTTGATTAGTGTTTTAAGAATAAATCCTTGTAGGGGGTGATTAGAGAAGTCCACAACCTCCTGTAATTCAGAGAACAGAGTGGAGGAAGGCAGAGGTGTAAGAAAAGGAAAGTAGAAATATGTGCCTGAAAATATCTACCAAAATTGATGCAGGAACAATTGACACAAAATCAAATGTTTTGTATTAATGCATAAAATATAATATATAATTAACATATTAAGGCTAATATATAAAATTAATATATAAGATTAGCATACAAAATTTAATATATATTTATAGAAATATAAATATATACATAAAGAAATGAAACCCTTCCACACAGGTGTGGACTCGAGTTGTGGAGATAAGGCAAATAATTCATGGTTTGTTTGCTCCAGTCTCTGTGTAGCTGACTTTCAGTGTTTTTCGAATATCAAATGTGGGGAGATAGACACACACACAATGTATTTATGTATAGGTATGTATAGTGTGTATACACTTATATATAGTGTCTGTGTGTGTATATGTAGTGTGCATATAAAACCATAAAATTCGGCCACAATCCCCAGCTTTTCTTGTCACCTTCAAACCCCTTATTTCTTGTGTTTCTAGTAGGCCTAATTTCTTCATTTTACACCAACTGAGGGAAAAAGAAACTGTGAACTCTGTCTGACTTGAAGTGCACGAATCTCGAATGCAGAACACAAATAGGAAGGTGCTGATTATCTCCAACTTGCTTCACTGTAGCAAGACAAAACCCTCTCACGGACCAGTCAGTGTGCCTCGCTTTTAGCCTTTCTTACTTATAGTTTTTTGTTCTTTTTGTTTTCTTTCTTTTTTCTTTTTTTTTTCTTTTTCCTTTCTTCCTTTCTTTTTCCTTTCTTTTTTCTTTCTTGTTTTTCTTAGTTTCTTTTTCTTTCTGTTTTTCCTTTCTCCCTTCTCCATTCTTTCTGCTTTCTTTCTCCTTTCTTTTTTCTTTTTTCTTTCCTTTCTTTTTTCCTTTCCTTTTTCCTTTCTTTTTCTTCCTTTTTTCTTTTTCTCTCCTTATTTCCACTCGTGCTGTCAATGCCGCTGCTTGCTTTTTATTTATTTTTATTCCTCCTCCCCGCCCCGATCTTTTGATCATGTTTTAAAATGCCAATTATTTCTGAAATATGTGCTGAAAAATCTGATTCTGAAGGTTTGGGGAGGGGTAAAGGAAAGGGATGTGCGTTTAAGCTAAAAAGCTGAAAGATTAGTGTGTTTTGTTCTGGATTTTTTTCCCTTTTCCTAACCATACTCCTCCCGTAACAACAATTTTACAGTCATAAAAATAAGGCGTAAATAATTTAGCAGCTCGCCGGAGGTGAACCTGAAACCCACAGTATTTCAGACCACAGTCTGCAGGGTGAAAGTGTATTAATATTCCCATTAGGTGGAAACCTATTTCAGGGGAAAAAATCTATTTCGGGTGAAGAAAATCTATTTCGGGGAAGAATATCTGTTTCAGGAAGGAAAAAAATTCTGTTTCAGAGGGAAAAACTATATTTCAGCGGGAAAAATAGATCTATTTCAGGGGAAAAAATCTATTTAGGTGGAGAAAAAAACTCTCTTTCGGGGGGAGGGTGGAAAATCTGGTTAGAGGGGAATCTATTTCGGAGGGGAAAATATATTTCAGGGGGAAAAGATCTGTTTCAGGAGGAGAAGCAAGTTTGGAAATAAAGAGAAAATAGCACTTTTGCCCTTATTTCCTACGCAGAGAGACAAATCCTGTTCTCAAGCGTTGTTCAGAATTAAATTGCTCAATGAAACAGGTGGAACAAGAAAATTTTAGCACTTCTCGAGCAGAGTTAGAGAGAGCTCTTCGCTGAAACAGCACCCGCGAAGCTGCTTCTGAACCACAAGTGGGTCCGAGACGGCGACCGGCACTCAGAAAGGGCTAAAAGAGGCAAAAATGGGCTGAAAGAGGCCATCGTACAGCCACTCACTCGGGCAGCTGCTTTTCTCTCAACACCTAAACCTGATTATTTCTTAGAACGATGGGAGATATTTTATTTATTTTGCTTTGCTGTTTTTATTTATCTTTGTATTTATCCTTTCATAAATTTATCATTTTATTTATCTTTTCTTTACTTCTTATTTATCTTTTTATTTATCCTTTTCTTTATCCTATTATTATTTTTTAAATTTTTTTGTTGTTGGTTTGGTGTTTTTCTGGGTTTTTTTGAAGGAATGGAATATTTTGCCTGACCGCACCTGACGAATGCTTAATTACTGTTATAATGTTGTAACTTAATTACTTGTTGTAAACAGTTAGGTGATTAACCAGAGCCATTAGGGTCAGTTTACTTCCCAAAGACACTAGAGCCTAAAGCAAGGGATCGAAACAGCACACATCTGTAGTATTCTGGAGAGTTTCTAAAAAGAATGCAAAAATACTTAGGGCAGCTGTTGTGCATATTTAGGGCAGCATAATACACACAGAGATGTGCTCTGGGCGAATTGACATCGCACCACTTGGAGAACAAAAATCAAAGTATTTATTCTTTATTATTACAAATTGATTATTTTTTTTTTGTTCTTTGTTGGTTTTGTTTGTCTGTTTGTTTAGTTGTTTGGTCCGAGTTTGGGGGGGTTTTAATTTGGGGGGGTTCCCCCACCTCTTTTTTTTTTTCCTTTTCCTTCACCTATTTTTTGGATCGTTTTTATGTTCAGAATATGCGTCTAAGGTAGAACTCCTAAAAGTCTAAAATTAATATTATGGTGCTAGATTTTCCTGTTCTTACTCGGTATGTGTAATGAGGATAATAATCTTTGCAAATAAGCTGCCATTTTTAAACTGAAGAAATGATACTGTTCAACAATTTATAGTCACCTTTTTTTGCTGCATTTTTAACATCACTCCAAATAAATGGGTTTGGCGGGTTTCTTTTTGGGGGGAGGGGGAGACTTATTTGGTTTTGGGTTTGGTTTTTTGTCGGTTTTTTTCTGCCTTTTCTGCCCTGCCACTTCATTGTAAAACAGAATAATTCCCTGCAAGCTTTCTTCGCAATTGGAAATGAAGTTTATTCCACACAAGTTTTTTTCGCCTCCTTCCAACCTCCTCATCACACTCCTCACCCCTGCACCTTGGGAGCGTTTGGGGGTTTTTGCCTATTTACGGGTGAGGAAATACTAATATTATGTTCTTTAGGGTTTGTCTCTTTGTACTATTTAATTTGCGCCTAAACTATAAAAAATACTCAGTAGGTGATAAAATAACAGACGTCAATGTTTTAAATTTCTTATGTTTATTATGTATCATTTTTTTCCTTGAAAGGGTAGCGCTTGTTCAGCCTTTAACAGGGCATAAATGGCTGCTTTTGGTGACTGAAAATTACCTTTTCCATCCTCTATGCTACCATCAAAACATCTCAGAAAAGTTTAAAGGATCGCTGAACTGTATCAGTTTTATTGCTGAATTGTGATTTTAAAGAGAAATAAGAGCAGAAACGTAAGATAAGGAAACAGCTTAAGGCAGATTTTTGTATTTATTTCTTTTTTTTTCCAGGAAAATATCTTTGCAGTAAGGTTTCTTGGGGAGAGAAGGTGGTTTCTTCGCTCCACCCAAGAAAAAATAGCATAATAGAAGGGTCGGTTTCAAAACACGTTATCACAGACTCAGCTATTTTTTCCCCAACTTCAGATATGACCTCGCATGGTGATGTTTCAAGCAGTCTGAGTTGTGGTACCAAAAATAGTGGAAAAAATTGAGTTTGTATGTGTGGCAGGAAAAGAAAAATCGTATGGCTTCAATAATGTAACTTAAAAATAGGTCGTTTTAATGTCCCACCGGCGATTTGGAAGGTCAGTAGTCTTTAGCACGGGACTTTATATGTTATTTTATGGCATTATGCTGTTTAGTGGCTTTAACCAGCTTTAGCGGACATGGGGATGCAGACAGGCCTTTCAACTTCACTTACAGATATGATGACGTGTGAGAATATATATATATATACACACTATCCTTATAAAAATAATCTATACTTATAAAAGCATATTTATATTATTTTAATGCTTTATATATATATTATACTTGTATGTTGACAAACAGGAACGTATGCATATATTTATACACACACACACATGTAAAATGTTGTTATAGCCAAATGAAGGTTCTCCAGCGATAACCAACTACCCTGCTGCACCTCACTATCGATCTGACATTTCAAGACACCTGACAAGCGTAACCAAGGAGGTTTTCTCTTAAATCTATCTCTACGTGGCTATCACTGACGGCAGAGAGCTCATAAAGCAATCAGAGGGCATTTTGCCTGTCGGGTGGAGGATCCTTTACTCTTAGTTTCTCAAACGTTGCAGGCTTTTTTTTGTTTTAAATCCAATTTTGCAATTTATTTGTTGATTTTTTAAATTATTTTAATTTTTTTTTAATGGCCTGTAGAAGGGACATGTCACCCCCACCAAGATTCCCCTTCAAATCTCACACCCTAGCTCTTGCAACCCCAGAAAATTCCGAGCGTGGGAGGCTCAGGAAGCCCCAAAATGAGGAAATTCCGGTGAACTTGTCCACGCAAGGACAACTTTGTGTTTCTTTCTCTTCATCCAGGGGTGTCTCTGCCTTTCGGTCTAGGACAGATGCAGGCCAAAAAAATCACCATTTTTCCACCTTTTTGCCACGTATGGATGGGAGGGGAACACCAAAGGCAGCAAAAGTGCTTTTGGGACAACTGTGCCATTTTTCTGCCATTAGAAAAAGCACATTAAGGAACTGACGCTGGGAAAAAAACCTACAAAATAAAACAAAACAAAAAAAACCCAAACAACTACAAAAAAAAACTTCCTTAATCTGCGTTCTGTATTTGCTCACTTCTCTGCTTTGGCCTCGGCGCTCTCTGCATCGCCACTGCAGGACGCAGGAGAGTTCATCCCCCTCCCCCTTCTCCTCTTCCTACTTCTTCTCCCTTCATCCCACTTCGATGGGGGGGGCCCGGGGACTGCATCAGGGAGCCTCTTTGTCCCCTAGGGATGAGTGAGAGGGTGGAAAGCAAAAGAGGAGGAGGAGAAGTCAGGTGCTTGGGTTTTGGGGGATAAGAAGAGGCGTGTGCCCAGGCTGGAACTGAAGCTTGCCCTGACGGGGCCTGGCGGAGATTTTCCTGCCCGTGAAAGGCTCCGGGAGAGCCAGGATGAAGTTGTTCTCTCCTGCCGGGTGCCAGGAGGTGGATCGCAGACTTCCTGCGGGCACAGCTCTCTTCCTCATCCGGGCTGCCTGCTCCCTGCCGGCGGCGGAATGGAGGGACGGACCCCAGACCCACCTCTCAGAAGGGCTTTAGGGCAGGGCAGGGACCTTCTCCCGAGACAGGAGTCAAATCCATCCCTCTAAGCAGAGTCCTTCCCTGCCCCGGGAAGGCTACGGTGTGCGTACACCACCCCCACACCTCCGCAAGATAACCGCGGGGTGCATTCTACCTGCCCGAGCTGGGGCAGCTATGACCAGCTCGAGCATCCTTTCTGCAGCGAGTGACGGGGGCGCTCAGAGATCCACCCCGCCACCGCCCCNAGGTTGGGGGGGTAAGGGGGAAAGTGCAGCCGGTGCCCACTGGAAGGGGTTGTTGCTGCGAGAAGTCCCGAGCAGGGAAGAAGGGAGGACAGGCAGTGCGAGTCGGTGTGGGGAAGAAGGGTTGCGATGGAGTGGTCCCCTCCGAGGGGGGTGTCCGGTGACCGGCTGTGCAGCGCCGCAGCCCGCGGGGACCGGGAAGAGGTGCAGAGGCTGCTGGAGGAGGGAGCGGATCCTAATGGGACCAACTCCTTCGGGAGGACTCCGCTCCAGGTACGGAGCAATGGGGTGGCGTGAAGGAGGTAGTGGGGTTGTCTGTCCTCTGCCGCGCTGGAAGGGGGTGGATTTGGGGTTTGGAGTGGTTTGTTTTTGTAGGGTTTTTTGTAGGGTTATTTTATTTGTTGTTTGTTGTTTTTCTGGTTTTTTAATGGGATGGAGGCTCCTGCGGTATCTTTCCTGAACGCTCCTGAAAGTACCAGATGGGTCTTGAAGGGGCACCCCTGGCAGCAAACGAATTATGCCGGAGGGTACACAGAAGGGGAAGAGGCAGTGTAAAATCCGCTTCCAGATGGGTTCAGGGAGCTGGATGCGCTTGGATCGAATTTTCTTGTTTGTTTATTCGTTTTAAATACAGCCCTTAATGGGCCTTTCCCCCCCGAAGGAAATCGAAATGGGGTCCTTTTACTAATATATTCATGTGAAAAAGAAGGCACAAAAGAAGGCAGGGTTGAATGGAAATGATAAATGAAGCTAGATGTATATTAGTAGTGGTCAATATTATTAGTATTATTTTAAATATTCACTATTCAAGAGTGGTAGCTATTGGTTGCTAGATACCATAAGCACCAGTGTGTAGTGGAGTGGCTGTTCAGGCATTTTTAATAGCTCAAACCGTGTTATATTAATTGACATACTTGAGCTGAGAGTTTAAAATGCTCCTTGAATTGTTTATGTGGTGTGATTTAAGCTGGAGTTGCATATTTGAGAAGGTTAACTCGAGTTGTCATTTGAAGAGATATACTTAACGATTAACCAGCTAAGCTGAAGAGCCATTTTCATCCTTCTGTGAAGAAAAGGAAATATTTTTCCAAACTGGATTACTGAGAAAGGCACTGAGGAAGTTATTCGTTTTGTTTCTGCCATAGGTTTGAATTCCAGATGAAAAAGGTCTCCAAATGGTTGTAAATTCTCTTTTCTCCCCTCATTTCAGAGTGAGACTGAGTTCTATTTCTCCTACCAGCACTTTGCAAAATGGCTGACACTGTGACATGTGGACTCTTTTTATCTTACTGAAACACTTAACCTGTACAAGGAACATATATTATGAAATCTACAAATATTTTTACACTTCTAATACAAATTTGTAAAACCCCAAAATTTGTAGTTCATAACCAAATTCTATTGAGAAAGAAAATAATTGTTGTCTCAAGGTATTGTCTACAGTGCTAAGTTTCAATTCATGGAGGTTTAATTTCCACTGAAAATGACCAGGAGAATGTGGGAAGTAAAAACTCAAAAGTCGTTTTATTTTGTTTGTCTACTTGTTGTTTCTGCTTGTTTGGGTCTGGGTTTTCTGGTGGTTTTTTGTTGTTGTTCAATATCACATGATCAGGCCTTGGCAGAATTTTCTTCTGTTGGTAGCATCAGGCTTCAGCAGGAGAGTTTTGTGCCTTACCTACAGGTGCTCAGCAGATTTCCTTGCTCTTCTGAGCTGCAGCAGCACGGGTTCAGCCAGAGCTGAGGGATAGAGAAACTGCTCGATCTGGTACTCATGAGGCAGGAAATCCTCACAGCACCAATATTGACTCATCAGCAACAGCAGCCTGCGTGACAGAAGGCTGAATGCAAGGCTTAATGCTTGGTGCAAGGCTCCTTAGGGCTGTCACAGAATATGTGGAATGCATATATATATATTTATACATATATATAGTGTGTATATATATATTGCGTGTATAAA
The DNA here is from genome assembly GCA_013399015.1 of Galbula dea. Taxonomy (NCBI): domain Eukaryota; kingdom Metazoa; phylum Chordata; class Aves; order Piciformes; family Galbulidae; genus Galbula; species Galbula dea. Next base: position 78,088 of record VWZX01005925.1, read on the forward strand.
TGTGTAATAAATGGTACATATAAGTGGTATGGTGTATAGTTATACACACACATATACACATGTGCATATACATCTGTACACACATTTATGTATGTGTATATGTAAATACACACCCCACAAGTAGCATATATATCATGGCACATATAAATGATACGCGGTGTGGAATAGAACATACAGATATGTAGTAGACCATGGCATATATAAATAGAATAAAATGTGGAGCAGATACAGCTATGTGGTATATATAAATGGTATAATTTGTGGATCAGGACCTATGGATATATAGAATGCCTTCGTATATATAAATTATATAAAATGTGGAAGACAACATAAAGAGATGTATCACAGCATGGCATATATAAATGGTATAAAATACGGAGCAGAATATACTGATACATAGCATACCGTAGTACATACAAATAGTATAAAATGTGGAACAGAACATGTAGATATGTGTGCACACTTTGGCACATATAAATGGTATAAAATGTGGATCAAGACATATAGATATGTAGTACACCATGGCATATATAAGTGGTATAAGATGTGGATCAGAACATACAGATATGTAGCACCTAGTCTGGAAATCACACCTGTTGTATCTAATACCTTATCATATAAACACAGATTATCTGAAGTGGGAAACCAACACTTTAAAGTCTCACGGAATCCCAGAACATCTCAAGCGGGAAGTAACCTACGAGGCTCCCCGAGCGCACCGTTGAGCAGCCATTAGCGCAGCTCACACTTAAAAACGGCTGAGAGGGGACATTATCCTGCCTTATAGACACCCCGCCCCATCACCCTCCCCCAGTCCAGACCCCCTGACTCTCTCTCTCTCCCCGCAGGTTATGATGATGGGCAGCCCGCGGGTGGCAGAGCTGCTGCTGCGGCACGGGGCAGATCCCAACCGCCCGGACCCGCTCACCGGCTGCCTCCCGGTACACGACGCTGCTCGCGCAGGATTCCTGGAGACGCTGTCGGTCCTGCACCGGGCCGGGGCCCGCCTCGACCTTCCCGACGGCCGCGGCAGACTGCCCCTCGACGTGGCGGAGGGAGGTCTGACCGGGACGGTGGGACGGTACCTGCAGCACCTGCAGAACCACCCCTCCACCACCGCATGGGAAGGCGGGCAGGAAGGGGAGGGGACTACTCGCTGATGGATCTCCTCTGGCCCCCATCTTCCAAACGTCCCCGAGTCCGTCTTCTCCCCTTGCCTTCTGCGTGCGTCTCCGCGGTGGGGAATGGGAGGGTTCCCCCCCTCCCCACCTCCGCTCCGCCAGCTAATTACCCATCCCCAGTGCTCCTGGGAGCTGGGGGAGAAGTGTAGTCTTCCTCTGCCCTTTCTCCTAGGAGCGCCTCCTGCACGCCGTGTCCTGCTTTTGCGAGGCGACTTTTGCGGCTGAATTCTCTAAGAAAAAGCGGAAAGAACCAGAATATGCCCTGATCCTACTCCTCCCTCTCCTTCCCCGCTCCCGGCAGGGTTCCCTTGAGCTAGGAGTATCCCTGTCCGCCTGAGTGTGGAGCATCCCTGCCCACCCAGGTGCAGAGCACCTCTGCCCGTCTAGGCTCGGAGCATCCCTGCCCTCCCTGGCTAGGACGTCGGTGCTCCAAGGGGGTTAAAAAAAAATAATCAAATAAAATTCAGCTTTTCCCCTCCTCCATTTATGCTTAAATGGATGCGGTTTAGAGAAGTGAGAACACACTGTTTCCCTCGGCGGCTTGCTCACTGCCCCGCAAGCCGCTGCCTTAATCTGCATGAGATATTTGTATTATTCACGACAGTTCTGATTTTATTCACTATCCTGGAGAGCTCTGCGCTTCAGTGATACCTCGAGATTCTTTCACGGAGCGCTCTGAGACAAGTGAGTGCTTCGGCCACGTTGTTTAAGAATTGAATTCGTCTCCAAAGCTTTCCCCTTCATCACCCTTGGGCTCAGCTTAGGAAGCCTTAAAATGTAACAGTTCGGGAACTATGGAGAATATCTTGTATAACTGTGTTCGGGGAAGCTGATCTGGCAATCGGTTGTTTACTGCATAGGTTTAACTTCGGCGATACCCCATTGAGTTGGAAGGTCTGGGCCGTCAGGTCGGTGTTTTTAAGACAATTTAAGACAGTTTTCCTCTTCTTTAAAACAGGTATTTGGAAACGAAAAGAAACGACCGAGCTTGATTTTAAATCTGAATCTCTTCACATGCATTGCCTCTTGTTTCTCCCTGTGCGATTTCCATCATCTGTATAATGTTGGTACCATTATGTGAGATGAAATACCTGTTAATATTCAACAGCAAAATACGAAAGACTTTAAAAATTATGAAAAGCTTAAAAAATAAGAAACCCCAAGCCAAACCACATTCCTTCTGTTCAGTATTAAACAATCCTTCTGTTCTGTATTAAACGGTTCTGTTCGCAACACTAGTGTGTGTTAGGCAGTGTTATTTATCTCGACTTTGTTCTCGCTTGTGTTTTTTGTGCCTGTGCCTGAATACGTATACATACACTCCACACAACCGCAGAGGGATTACATACACTTTATTATTACATGCACTCTGGAGTTAAAAACATCCATGAAACTCGTTAATTCCTTAAATACTTTACTCTGAGGGTGGTGAGACCCTGGCCCAGGTTGCCCAGAGAGGTGGGAGATGTCCCATCCATGGAACCATTCCAGGTCAGGTTGGCTGGGGCTGTGACCAACCTGCTCCAGTGGAAGATGTCCTTGATGACTAGAGGGGGTTGGACTAGCAGACCTTGAAAGGCCCCTTCCAACCCAAACCATTTGATGATTCTATGATTCTACTACTCCTTAATTAAAGCAATGCTTACAGAGCAGCCGGAGTCTCAGCTGCACTTCGTACCTTGCATGACTTTACGACCTTCCTTAAAGTAGAAGATTTTTTTTTTTCTTTTCCTGCTACATAACCCATGGAGCACACACAGCAGAATAATGCACCACAGGCGTATACTCTGCCTGAAGGTTATTTTTTACCTCCGATTCCCTCAGAGATAGTTCTGTTGTTGTTGTTGCCCGCGCTCAGGAGCCCAGAAGTAGAGCTCCAAAGCCTTGTCATTTAGCCTCTAACTTACCAAAGAAGGTCTTTCTGCCCCTCATTTCCTTCAAGGAGAAAACCTCACTCTCCTCTAGAAAAGAAGGATATTGCCTAGCTTTTCGGGGTCCAGATCAAGAGCGAGATCCATCCCAGAGGGCGCTCGGCGGCCGGTAGGTGAGGGGTCGGTGTGAGGCGGGGGCAGGGCGGGTGGAAGGAATGTGCTTTTCTTTTTCTCTCCCGGGTTACATGCAGGCAGGAGCCCAGCTCAGCTTTGCTCTGTTTCGGCCTGGGACCAGGTGATGGTCCGACCCGACCGCGGCGCCGAAGGAAACCGAGTTCGGAGCGGATCTGCTATCCCAGATGAAAAGCGTCCCTGCCCACCCGGGCTCGGAACATCCTCGCCCACCGGGCTGCAGAGCATCCCTGGCCGCCCGGGGTCGGAGCAACCTTGCCCACCCGGGAACGGAGCATCCCTGCTCACTCTGGCGTGGAACATTCCCTCCCATCCAGGTGCAAAGCACCGCTGCCCATCCGGGCTAGGAGCACCGCTGCCCATCCGGGCTAGGAGCATCGCTCCTTACTCGGGCGTGGAGCATCCCTGACCACCTGGGCTCAGAGCATTCCTGCCCACTCTGGCATGGAATATCCCTGGCCACCCGGGCTTGGGACATCCTTGCCCACCCAGACTTGGAGCATCCCTTTGCACCAGGGTGCAGAGTATCCCTGTCCACTTGGCTCCCCACTGCCCACTACCATGCCTGCAGCCTGCCTACTAAAGAAGCCTCTTCTTCCCAGTGGGAAGGAGGTCCAGACCCTCCGGGAAATCCCCTCAGAAACACAGCATTCACACTGTGACGCCTATGGGGTTTCCATGCAGCCTTTCCCCACCCAGGAAAGCCCTGCCAAAAGAGCATGATATTCTCAGGAGTTTTGGCCTTGGAGCTGCCAAAGCCCAAAACTTCCTTGGGAAGTCATCCAAAGAGAATTTGGGACAGAGTTACACATGGAGGTGTCACTGGTATACATGTGGTAAGTGCCTGAACTGTTGCATTTGCCAGGTGGAGCAACTATCCTTGTATGGCTGCCAACACAAACAGGGAAGGAAAGGAAGAATGTGCACTCCTCAGGAAATTATACAGAAAAGGTTGTCCCTCCAAATGCCTAGCCAAACTTCTGTGAGGAAAGAACATATTTGCAACTTGTTTTGTCTCTGATAGGTTCATCACATTGAAGTTGCAGCTTTATGCTGCTTTTCCTTCTATCCCAAATGTTCACTCTTAGGACAAGGAGCCAGCACCATGAAGTGTTACAAAGCATCCTTCATCTGTGTGTGGACAGCAGCATCTAAATAATCTGACTAGAAATTTTCCATTGTGGTGGCCTCTGACAAGAGTTTATCTATAACAAAAATACCTTCAGGTGTGATGCCACTTAGAATACTAAAATGTTTTCTACTACACATTCTGAAAGTTTACTCTTGGAGGACATGACTCCCAAGCTTTACAACAGTCATCAGCCCCTCTAAATTCACCTATGCTTATTGTGTCTAAGGGTCTATGGGTTTTACATATCATGGTCAGTCTTTGAAAGCTTCAAGGAAGTGAAAAACCAAAAGCATTTTAGGAAAGAAAGTCATCACTTGACCTTGCCTGCACCAGTGGTGTGCAAATACTAACCTCACTGCCTACATACAGAGAAACTAAGCCTCAAGCACTGTGGGCCTCACAGGAGGAATATGGCTCAGAAGCCTCACAGAAAAAAGTGAGGAATTTGAGGATGAGATCAGGTAAACCACAGAACCTGGTGCTGCAGAGAGGACCTCCTAAGATGTTCCCATCTTGAAGAGCTCTGGTGGGGCAATCACTCCCAGCAGCAGAGATGAGGGACAATATATACATAGAAGTCCTGGACTTTTTATTATTTTTTTAATCACAGAATGTTGGGGTTTGGAAGGGACCTCTGGAGATCATCTTGTCCAACCTCTCTGCCAGAGCAGGTTCTCCTAGAGCATGTTGCACAGGATGGTGTCCAGACAGGTTTGAATGTCTCCACCACCTCCCTATGCAGGCTGTTCCAGTGCTCCACCACTCTCAAAGTAAAGAAGTTCCTTCTTGTGTTTAAATGCAACTTCTTATGTTCCAGTTCGTGCCCATTGCCTCTGCCTACAAACCTCACTCTATCTTCTTAAAAACTGACCAGTTGCAGGTCAAAACTCCTGAACACCAACTGATTTGCTGAGGCCTTTCAGCAACTCATCTACTGGTGTTCCCCAAGACTGTAAGTTCTTTTCTATCAGATCTCAATTAATCATAATCTGACCCTCACTGAAGTAACTAACTTCTTCTTTCATTTTCTTTCCTTACTTCTTTCTTTCTTTCCTTTTCTTCCTTTTTTTCTTTTTCTTTCTTTCTTCCTCTCCTCCTTCCTTTCTCTTCTTTCTTTTTTTCTTTGTCTTCCTGTCTTCCTTCCTTCCTTTCTTCCCTTTCTTTCTTCCTTTCTTTCTTGCTTGCTTGCTTTCTTCCCTCCTTTCTTCCTGCCTTTCTTTCTTGCTTGCTTCCTTTCTTCCCACCTTTCTTTCTTTCCTTCTTCCCTCCTTTCTTCCCATACAAAAGCACTAATTAATAAAACACAGATGATGCTAAGGTCATATGAAGAGACTTCCACAAGATCAAATGTCTGCTTCCTTGTGCTAGAGGAACCATACTGTAGGAAACCAAACAACTGGACAGACTTCACGTATCCTCTAACACATATTTAACTTACTAGAGGCATTATTCTTGATTCCACATGTTGCTAAATCTGGGGATTGAACATTGTGCCCTAACATTTTTTTTACCTTTTTATCTTTTTCTCTTTTTTCTTTCTCTTTTTCTTTTCCTTTTTCTTTTCCTTTTCTTTCTCCTTTTTTTCTTCCTTTCTCTTTTCAGGGTGTACCTGGAAACCACTGTTTTGTTTTGGGTTTTTTATTTGTTTGGGCATTTTTTTAAAGCAATTCTACTCAACACTGTGAACATCAAGATACTCTACAGACCTGCATTATCCATTTCTTTTCCACAGCTGTACAGAAACACACAAGCTATTACAATTTACAAATGTACTTCATTTGCATACAGGCTCCTTCTGTTGCTGGTTCCTGCAAATGTTCTTGTATAGTTCTGTTTGCTGGCAGCAAGGCAAACTGTCTCCCCAAATGTCAAGCTGAATAATTTAATGCTAAATAATGTGCAGGAGTAACCTGAGTCCATGAGGAGTGCCTGCCCTAAGGCAGTATACATCCCAAAACATCCAGCACACTAAACAGTCCAGCAAAGCTGACTCATGGAAATTATATGCAGAAGCTGCTTTCACGTTTCATGCCGATCAATGACAGCTTCTAGAAAATCTCAGTCTACTTGGCCATGTTAAAAATACATGACCTGAATGAAAAAAGATGGAGAAACTTCTGGATTCCACTCAGATTTATTCCACATGAATTTACAACATTCTCTCTACTGAGACAATAAGGCATTTATCTTGCTCTGCCCTGAGAAGACTGAGTCAGAGGATTCCTACTGTCCTTCATACCTCTCAAAGGTTTCTGGAAGCTGGTTATGTATTCAGTAGTAATCACAAGAACAATAATGTGATTCTTTACTGCCTGGCTTCATAAGAATAAAGCAGAAAGGCAATATAAAATAGAAAGGTAGAGTTAAGTGTAGGCTTTCTTACCTGTACAGAATCTTTTTGCTCACTTTCAGTAAAAACACCAAAGGTAGTGTTATTTTCTGCCATACACTTTAACAAGGATCAAGAGATACAGTCAGTTTCATGTTAGGAATTAGGCTATTGAAAAAAAGGCTTACTTATTGTCCATTTACAAGAATTAGCAGAAAGCAGACAATCCAAAGTCTGTTTTTCTTTGGCCTAACTTTTTTTTCCCCCCCTAGAAAATTTCAATTCAATTCCAGGATGAGTTCAAGGCTGATGAAAACTACATTGGTTTTGGTTTGGTTTTTTTTTTTTTGGAATGCAGCTTCAGGGCAGCTGTCAGACCTCACTTTTCACAGGTGCTAGAAGGAAAAAGCCCTCTCCTTCTACCAACTTGGCAGCCCCATTGTGCTGATGTGACACTGCAGTGCTTTCACTTGCTAATATGATAAAAGCTGTTCCATTTTGAGGAATGCCTACATCTTTGGGTTTTTTGGGTTGTTGTTTTTCTTTTTTTTGTTGCTGGTTCTGTGAACTGATAAAGCCTAAAGAGGAGTTTGGTGTGCACTGGAGCCAAACCAAAAATAAGTGGCAGGGAGGGATAGGAATGGCAGCCCAATAGTACAGAAGATGCACTGTAGGGGGTTGGAAAATACCTGTGAATAAATCTAGAATCCTGTCATCTCCTAAATTCATGCAGAAAATGTATTTCTTAGTATGCCTAGTCAGGCATGACTTTGCACCAAAAACTACCTGAGACAGTTCATAGCAAAGGTGATGGGAGAACTTGACAACTGTCTAAATCAGCGATGGCACACTTGGGCAAAATAGTGATTAAAGGTTCAACTCTTCTGCACTGTCCTGCTTCACTGTACTGCAGTGACAGTGGGGAGAGGAAGCAGTCGTTAAGACAGTTAAGCCAGAGTTTCCGTCTTAGAGGGCTGATCCTGCCCGGTGCTGAGCACCTCCTGAATTAATTTCTCCCCTTACTGATACTCAGCTGGTTTCGGTCAACAAAATATTCTCTTACTGGTTAGAGTTCTGGGAACCCCAACTGCTCTCGGGTCTGTTTTGAACACTCATATAAAAACTAAATTCTGATGTCACTCACCACCTGTGCTGATGCTGGGAGATGCTTCAGATGTTGTTGGTATGAAACAGCACAAAGGGTTAGCTAAGGGAAGAGGAGATATGAGTGGGCAGTCTCACTTTAGCAAGACAGATCAATGCTAGGCTGCAGAGAAGGATTTAGAAGAAATAGAAAAGGGAGGAAAAGGGTAAAACCCAAGTGTTCTGCCTCACAGTCTGGTTTGTGCCATATTTGAGCCTGCGATGCTGTGCTGGCATCAGCACTTTACACTGTTAACACACACAGACCCTGGAGGATGCTCTGAGCAAAATAAATGGAGATATCCTCCAAGAGAAAAAGACTTTCAGAGCCTTGGAAGAGCTGAGGTAAGCAAATGCAACATCCAAACAATCAGTGAGAAGCAGGGTAGGACACAACAGCAGCTCAACAATCAGAGAGAGCAAATGCTGGTGATACAACTGTGGAGAGCTGGTTTGGGTTGTTTGTGTCCGAGTCCGGATCCAGAAACCTCTTGAGCCAAAGAGGAAGGAGATCTGTTGCCTGTGACACGTGAGCCAAGATGAAGCAGAACTTCTAACAAATGCCACTGGAGGGGCAGTTGGACAAAAGCTCCTCTGAGTGGGTGTATGTCTTCCTCTTGCACTTACTTGCATGTGAAACTGACTCTGCGCTGACCCTTCTGATTGTGGTCTCCATGGATCTGGATATTTCATGTGGTAAAAAGCTACAGCATTTCCTTTGGACACCAGTGGAAAATTTCACAAGGAATCAGTTGGCTACTGATTCTGTACTTCCCAGTCCTTCACTAACACTGGCATGCCTCCTCCTTTGTGTACATGTGTTATTAACAATCACTCACTTCCACTGAGTCTCCCTTCCATATACATGGGGAAGAAAATTAGGCTTTCAGCATATATTTCTACTATGGTCAGAGCTCTGATGATTTTTGTGGCATCCTCTGGAGCTGCTCCAACAGGTCTATGCCTCTGCTGTGCTGAGGACCTTAGACCTGGACCCAGCACTGCAGGTGAGGCTTGGAATCTCACCAGGGTGGAGCAGTGGGGCAGAATCCCCTTCCTTCACCTCCTGAGGATGTTTATTCTGATGCAGCCCAGGATGCAGGTCTGCTAGAAAAAATATGTTCAAATGAACAGGCTTTCACAGAAGGGCACTGGGTGTCTAACACAACAAGACCAGCAAGCAACAAAGCTTATCACAGAATCGCAGAATGGTAGGAGTTGGAAGGGACCTAGAAAGATCATCTAGTCCAACCCCCCCTACCACAGCAGGATTTCCTACAGGTCACAGAGAAGTGCATCCAGATGGGTTTTGAGCCTCTCCAGGGAAGGAGACTCCACAACCTCTCTGGGCAGTCTGGGCCACAGCTCTGGCACCTCAACTGGGAAAACACTTCTATGTGTATTCACACAGAACCTCCTATGCTTCAGCTTACAGTGACTGCCCCTTGTCTTGTCACTGGGCTCCACTGAGAAGAGCCTGAACCCATCCATCCTCCTGACGCCCACCCTTCACATATTCATAAGCACAAATGAGGTCACCCCTTAGTCTCCTCTTCTCCAAGCTAAAGAGAAACAGCTCCCTTAGCCTTTCCTCAGAAGGAAGATGTTCCAGCCCCTTCATCATCTTGGTGGCTCTGTCTGGAGTCTTTCTAGCAGCTCCCTATCCTTCTTAAACTGAGGGGCCCAGGACTGGACACAAGATTCCAGATGTGGCCTCACCAGGGTAGAGTAAAGAGGAAGAACAACCTCTCTGGACCTACTAACCATACCCCTTCCAATCCACCCCACAATCCCATTGGCCTCCTGGCCACAAGAGCACACTGCTGGCTCATGCTCATCCTTCCATCCACCAGGACCCCCAGGTCTCTTTCCCCTTCACTGCTCTTCAACAGGTCAGTCCCCAACCTATACTCATACATGGGGTTGGTCTTCCCCAGCAGCAACACTGGACACTTGCCCTTGTTGAATTTCATTCAGTGTCTCCCTGCCCAACTCTCCAGCCTCTCTAAGTCTCACTGAATGGCAGCACAACCCTCTGGTGTGTCAGCCACTCCACCCAGTTTAGTGTCAGCAGCAAACTTGCTGACAGTGCACTCTGTTCCCCCAGCCAGGTCATTAATGAACAGATTGAACAGTACCGGTTGCAGTACCAGCCCCTGAGGGACTCCACTAGACACAGGCCTCCAACTAGACTCCATCCCATTGACCACAACTCTCTGGCTTCTGTCCTTCAGCCAGTTCACAATCCACCTCACTACCCAGTCAGCCAGACCACACTTCCTCAGTTTAGTTTCAAGGATGCTGTGGGAGACAGTGTCAAATCCTTTACCGAAATCAAGACAAAACACAGCCACAGCTCTACCCTCATCTATCCACCTGGTTATGTCTTCATCAAAGGCTATCAGGTTGGCCAAACATGACTTCCTCTTGGTAAACCCATGCTGACTGCTCCCAATGACCCCTTGTCCTTGATATGCCTAGAGACAGAGTCAAGGATAAAGTGTTCCATCACCTTTCCAGGGATGGAGGTGAGGCTGTGACCGCTCTAGAGATACCCAGCTCCTCCTTCTCGCCCTTTTGGAAGACTTGAGTGACATTTGCCTTCCTTCAACCCCCAGGCACCTCTCCTGTCCCCCAGGACTTACCACAGATGATGGAGAGTGGCCTGGCAATGACTCCTGCCAGCTCCCTCAGCACCCATGCATCCTGTATCCATGGATTTATGGATGTCCACATGGCTTCACTGCTCCCTAACCCAGTCCTCCTCTAGTTTTGGGGTTTTTTTCTTCATTTTCCTTCACATTAATTACTTTTTTAAGATTACTGTGACAATCTGTACCTTTCCTCTTTCTGCTCTCTCCCCTGCCTGCCTTGGCTTGCATTCTGATCCACTTCTGTCTCAACAATCTCTGTTGTTTCAGGGATTTAGAACCTTAAGGTCTGATAAGCACAGTACTTTCTTAAAGTGGTCTTTCCAAAAGAGGTTTTTACGAGGTGTTAGTACCAACCTGCTCCATGAATGGCAGAAGTCACTGACAGACAAACAAAATTCACTTCCTAATGACTAGAATAAAAACCCCAATTTGCACACAGTTTGGGGAAGCACAGGTTTCATCCATTTTATTTACTAGACAAGAAGCAGCAGATTATTTTATTGGACACATTGTATTAAAAAATGAAAAGGCATACATTCAAAACACTTGAGCACATTCATCACTTAAACCAGAAACCAAACCCAGAGTTGTTTAGACCAATGAAGCAGCAAAAGGCCAGTACAGTGTTCAGGACACTGGCAGCAAAATACTTTTCTGTACAATTCTGTAAGTCACATAAGCATATTTTCAGGCATAAATTTGGCTTAGGCATTACCTCAGTATTTTTAATGAGAACATGAATTGACTACACAACTGAACTGCTGCTGTGAAAGAACCACCATAAGTATTAAACTGTGTCTTTTAGCACACAAAAACATGCTGCTTTAAAAAAAATATAAATCACTGAAATTAAAAAATATGGATATTGTATAAAAATAGCATAATTTCATTCTGAAACCATCTGTTCAGTTTTTCTGTTATGTTTCTGAAGTGAACTGTAACCATTGGCCTTGTGGAAGGAAAAGATGGGAGGCAGAAAGAGCAAAGAAAATAGCCTACCTGTGAATCTGCTACCAAAGATCCTATTTAATTAAAGTGTTAAAGAGTCTTACCTAGCTTTTCCTTTCTCTCATCAGCTGAAATGTTATCATTGCATAGAGAATGACATCGTGCTACTGACTTCTTTCTTCAGCCACTATCTGATCCAGCTTGACAGTAAAGCTAATCCCAATTTGAAACACTCTTGACATCTACTTTCAGCCACCTCATCCATTATCAAGCTTGATAAAGACTATAAAAGTTGTCTTACACATTATTATGGGCCAACATTTACTCCATTCTTTTATGCTTGCAACACTTTTTGAAGACATTATAGGCTCTGGAAGTTTGAAAGTGATCCAGTCTTCCTTGTAAGCACCCAACCTTCAAGCTCCATCCAAGTTGTTACTGTTTTGGCAGGATGACTGAACACTGCACTGTTGTCTGAAACACAAAGCAGATGAATGATTCCTCTGCTGATGGAGAGCAGAACTCCTTTCCGACATAAAGCTTCCATCTGGATTACAAACAGGTGTAACTCTTTCCACGTGCACAATATCTCCAGCTTCCTCCAACATCACAGAAGTTAAAGGAATTACAGGGAGTGCACATCCTGAAACAGCTCAATGACTTGTCATCACAAATCTTTAAACCTATGTAACATGCTTTTTGGTAGTGAGGACAGCAATCACATGGCAAAATCCCCACAAAATTAAGGACTTCAGGCTCACAGGCTACTAATGAAAAACTGTGCAGCTTGACTTTCATTTTGGAGGCTAGCATCTTGGCTTACACACATCACACTTGTAGAAAGAACCTTTCAAATACAATCAGAATGCTCTCAAAATGAAGTTTCTTAAAGAAAGTGATTTCTAGAAATTTCTGAATCAACTCTGGAGTACAACTATCAAGAACAGAAACCTTTCTCTATAGGTGCACTGATTGGGAGTGAACTAAATATTCATGTTTTGCAGGGACAGGCAACTTTGACATCAGCCACATTCAAGGGCAGGGACCTAGAAACACTTTGACCTCAGTTTTTTTGAGAGGTCCTTAGCCTGCAAGGTCCACAGTATGTAGACCAACACAGCTACAGCTGAAGTGAAGCCTTGATGAATTTTCCTCCTCCACCCTATTCAGCTGAGCCAATTTACTTCAGTCACATGAGTACCTTCACTGACTTCACAGAGATATTTTCGAGGAAGAAAATGATTCAAGCATATTTACAAGATCAGAGCTCTACATACTTAACTTAACATTTTAAGTTTCCATTCATGATAGACTAGAAAAAAAACATTGACAAATGTTAACCCTTTATGCCTTTCAACTTGTTAGCTACCAAACATATCAAAGGCCAAGTATGTCAGTGATGAAATGTGCTGAAACACACCTGAAGTATCCCACAGCATTCACTTACCACACATCTCTCACCAAAGTACAACATTATTGCTTGTATTGAGAGGTCTGATCAAAACATCATTTCACACAGGCTAGCACAGAACTTCAAAAAAGGCAGGTAGTATCTGTAGGTCTCCTCAAAGAGTCAGGAAGTTTTACCTGAGGAGCATTCACAGAAGCTCTGACACCTTACCACAAGCTGATCTTCTTACACTCATGCTGTAACAAAAATCAGTTCTAACATGTTTTCACCATCTCAGTGCAGATTCTCTCCTGATCCTCAAGGGGTTGAATCTTACTGTCATAAAGGGGCAGAGTTCAATTCCTAGTTGTTATGAGTTAAAATTCTTTTCAGCAAGACAGTTTTCTCCTCTCTCACCAATACTTTTCCTAACAAAGTTAAAAAGGACTTGATCAGCTTTTGATATCAATGCAGTGGCTGAAGTTCTTGTTGCTTGTGATGTCCCTTCCAAGTGTCAACTACAGGCAAGCTTTGGTTTTCCTGAAACCATCCCTACAAGCCTGCTCTTTTTGATGTATTCCTTCTTTGTAGCTTATCTCTGCTTCCAACATTGGAAAGCTGCATTTTCACACAGGAGCTGTTGACTGTTCAGCCTAAAGACTGTGTGAGATTCAGAGGTGGCACCAATGCATGTGTGTGTGTGTGTGTGTGTCAGTGTGTGGGATCCATATCTCCATGGGAGGAGACAGATAAGAGCAGCTAGGCAAAGAGATTGTCAGCATATTTCCTCCTGCCTGATGAAGCTCCTCCAGTCATAGCAGCCAGATTAGAGAGCTCAGAAAGCAAAAGCTGTCTCCATGCAGAGCTTGATGGTTTCAGATGCTTTCTCAAACACCAGATGCAGACAGTGGTAAATACCTGTTTGACATGCCAAGCTGAAGCCTTGATACAGGCTGGCATGGCTTTACATTGTCACAGACAGCAGAGTGCCAGCTGCAGTCTTACTCAGCTTCCTCCTTGTCTGCAATCCTTACCCCATTACCATAGGGCAAGCAAAAGGCACTGCCTTCAAGCTCCAGGAAACAGTGCCTCCAAAAAGGATTAGTTAAAACCTCATCATCTGACCTTCAAATTCCCAGAGTAAAATGTAGAGAAGAACCCTTCACACTTGCAAATAGTTTTAAAAACTACTTTATGGTTCAACTGCACACTTGTAGAGGCATATAGATACATCTCCCTCTTTGCTGTACTACAAAATTGCCTCCCTCCTAACTCACTAACACAGAAAGTTAGGACAAATCCTTCATCTACTTTATTGTAATTTAATGTCTCAATCAGAAAGATTTTTAGCCTTTCCTGTCCTTCCTAAGTAAAATCAGAGCAAGCCTCCAAAGCCTCAGGCTTTCCTGTCACTTTTCCAGAGCAGTTGGTTGAATTAAATCAGGAACAATTGTGACTCCTACTCTTCTGACACAAAAAATCTCAAAGGAGTTGGAAGGGACCTCGAAAGATCATCTAGTCCAACCCCCCTGCCACAGCAGGATTCCTTACACCAGGTCACACAGAAGCCCATCCAGATGGGTTTGGAATCTCTCCATAGAAGGAGACTCCACAACCTCTCTGGGCAGTCTGTGCCACAGCTCTGGCACCTCAACTGGGAAAAAAATTTGTCTTGTGTTCACACAGAACCTCCAGTGCTTCAGCTTACAGCCACTGCCCCTTGTCCTGTCACTGGGCTCCACTGAGAAGAGCCTGAACCCATCCCCCTGACACACACCCTTCACATATTCGTAAGCACAAATGAGGTCAACCCTTAGTCTCCTCTTCTCCAAGCTAAAGAGAAACAGCTCCCTCAGCCTTTCCTCAGAAGGAAGATGTTCCAACCCCTTCATCATCTTGGTGGCTCTGCCCTGGACTCTCTCCAGCAGTTCCCTATCCTTTTTAATCTGGGGAGCCCAGAACTGGACACAAGATTCCAGATGTGGCCTCACCAGGGTAGAGTAAAGAGGAAGAACAACCTCTCTGGACCTACTAACCATACCCCTTCCAATCCACCCCACAATCCCATTGGCCTCCTGGCCACAAGAGCACACTGCTGGCTCATGCTCATCCTTCCATCCACCAGGACCCCCAGATCCTTTTCCCCTTCTCTGCTCTCCAACAGCTCAGTCCCCAACCTATCCTGATCCATGGGGTTGGTCTTTCCCAGGTGCAACACTCAATGCTTAAGAGAGTGTAAAATCTACACTAGAATGCAGTGATCCTTCTTCTGGTGCATCACATTTTCTTCCTTATAACTCTCCACTTGTCTGTACTAACTGAAAACAAGTAAGTAGATTTGCTTGCATGGGCTAAGGTCACTTCAGCAAAGTGAAAGGGTTTCAGTTCAGGGTCTGAGATGGAAGAAGCACTTGAACCAATGTTTTAAACAGCTGACAGTGAACTGAAAGAAGGGCTAGTGCTCATTAAAGGGGAACCTTGCAAACTGAGTGTCAGCTCTTTCCAGTCACCTGCTCTTTCACTCCTGATGAAGAATCAAGGCAATCATGCAATGGAAAGCAATGGGACACTGCTTACTCAAGTACACCTGCCAGAATTGGAGGCAGATCCCTCAGTACTTAAGATGCATTATATACTTGGGAAATTTCTTTGTGTGCCAGCACGACCAAAGCAGCTGAGGAGTATCTACCACATTTTTTAGATTATTTGTTCAAACTCTGGAAGGGTTTTTTTTTTGCATAGCTAGGGATCTGTATTAAACAAAAAGTGTGGCTCAGTTCTCTCAAAATATTTTCTGTGGATTGGAATCACAGAATGTTGGGAACACTGATTCTGTTGTCTCCCTTATCTATCCATGACAGAACTTCCTAAAGACTGCAAAGAGGAAAGGGAAAAATCAGTTACCTCTCACAAATTTATAGAGGGGGCATTAAAAGAGTTGTTTCAGATAACTGGGTGAGGAAGAGTCAACCATAATCCAAGGCCTCCTAATAAAAAACAGGTTTTCTAGTGAAGAATCAGCAAAAGACTCATTTAGAGATTTGGGTTAGACCTTCAAAAACCTCACCTGGTCAAGTATGCTTAAAAGTGTCTGGGGTGAATTATATGTCTTAGTATTCTTTCCTTTAGGACACTGACTAAATGAGAGATAAATCACTGACAAGAGAACCATATTGGAAACCAAACTGAAAATCTGATCCCACAGAATCACAGAATTATCAAGGGTGGAAAAGACCTCGAAGATCATCAAGTCCAACCATCAACCTATCACTGTCATCTAAAACCATGTCCCTAAGACTAAACAAAAATCCTTAAGTACTACATCTAGATGCTTTTTAAACACCTGCAGGGACACCACCCCCTCCCTGGGCAGCCTGGGCCAATGTCTAACAACTCCTTCAGGGAAGACTTTTTTCCTGATACCTGGTCTTCCTTCCCACAGGAAATCTCCTTTCCTACAGCCAAAATTCCCCTTCCCTTTCCCCAGCTCCACGCTGCCTCTGCAGGTCTAGTGTTGTCCAACAGCAGCACACAGAGAGCATCACTGCTCTTAAGCCATGTGGGCTAGGAAAATATTGTCAGCATATTATAACAGCAAAGCTCCTCCTGGGGGGAACAACTAATACTAGCCAAAAAAAAGCACTTCTTGCCATTAGAGCCTACACCAGCCCTCTGAACAAAACGAGCTCTCTTGGCACCAGCACAATTTTGCTGGTGTAGCTGAAGTTTACATGAAGGCTTTGTAATCCCTGCCACACAGTCATTTGTTAAGTCAATGAGATTTTTGCTCCTAAGTGCTAAGCCTGTTTTAAATAAGAGACTTAAGTTGTTTAATTCCAAGGATTGCACCCTGTGCTGGCTGTTTGATCATTAAAGCTGGTCACTGTGACAAAGAAAAGCCACGTAGGGATCCCACACAGGATTTTTACAGCACATACAGTTCTGACTTTCAGAAAAGGGAAAGAAAAAAACCTAAGGGAGGAGAGAGTGATCAGAGCCTGGACCCTCTCAGAAGTTTCCTCAACAGGCATTTTCCTTTTCAGCCTGCTGCTGCTTCCACTAACAGAGATCCTTGTGACCCACTTCTGTCTGCTCTCTGTCTTCCACATTCCAATTCTCTTTCCCTGCCTCTCACACCATCTTGATGTAATCTTTAGTTGCTCTTGTGCTTCAAGCTCTTGTCCTCTGTCACAAAAGGCTTGTTAAGACACTCAAACTATTTTAATGTTGTTCTTTCCCTCTATGCTATAGCCACAAATGAACCTCAAGTGTGCCTGTGAAACAGAGGTCATGTAAGGCAAGAGTTTACTTGAGTTTACTTACATATTTAAGAAAAGTTCTGCCTAAAAATTCCCTCCCCAGTATGTTCTGGAATTTTTTTCTTTTCCTTCTTTTTTTTTTTTTTTTCAAAGGACTATGGATCTGAAACCTGTGGGAGAATAGTTTTAGTTAAGTTCAACTGCCTGCAGTTTCAGGTGCCACAATATAAAAAGGATCTAAAGCTACTGGAGAGCGTTCAAAGAAGGCTATGAAGATAGTGAAGGGTCTAGAGAGAGAGCTGTATAAGGAGTGGCTGAAGTCACTTGGTTTGTTCAGACTGGAGGCTGAGGGGAGACCTCATTCTGGTCTACAGCTTTCTCACAAGGGGAAGCAGAGGCACAGGAGGTGATCTCTTCTCTCTGATCACCCGTGATTGGAGTTGAGGGTAATGGCATGAAGCTGCGCAAGGGGAGGGTTAGGCTGGATACTAGGAAAAGGTTCTTCACCTAGAGGATAGTGGGGCACTGGAAGAGGCTCTGCAGGGCAGTAATCATGACAGAATTCAAGAAGCATTTGGACAAGGCTCTCAGGCACATGGTTTAGTATTTGGAGTTATCCTGTGCAGAGACAGAAGTTGGACTTGATGAGACCTGGTGTAGGGAATCCTGCTGTGGCAGGGGGGTTGGACTAGATGATCTTTCCAGGTCCCTTCCAACTCCTAACATTCTGTGATTCTGTGTGACCTTTGTGAGTTCCTTCCAACTCAGGAGACTCTATGGTCTTGTAACAGACTCCTCTCCTTCAACACACTGAAGAGAACACAGTGTTTTTGGTTTGGTTCAGTCTTCTCTGCTTGGCTCTCCATTGTTCTAAGATCTAAGCTAAAGCTGAGTAGAGGTACAGGTTTTTCATCTGCATGCTCACACAGATATGTATCTTCCCTGAGCTCCAAAGGCCAACACTTCATCAACCATATACAAATTTTCTTATTCTTTTTGGCCTTCTGTTAACACTTCTTGTAAAATTGAAGCTAGATCTCTGCAATAAAGCTTGTGAGAGTCTTAATGAACTTGTTTGCCCATCTTCAATAGATTTGGTTTGTTGAAGCATGTACTCAAAGAAGTTATGACTTAAGAAGAAATATCTTGCAACATATACCTATATTATGTGCACACATGCATACACTGTCCCCAGTACTCACCAGCCTCACATGTGTACTTACTTTCAGGGAGTGCAGGGTGTCAGTCCATTCCATGGAACCTATCTGAGGTATGGCAGAAAGGAGTATGCTAGTAGCCTTATTTGCATTCCCTTTCAGTGTCTTTAAAACTTTATCCACTGAAACCTAAAAAATACAATAAAACTGAGTGATGTCTCTCAATTTCGATAGCATGCATACATTAAACAACACAAATAAATCCATTCAACTCATACAACTCTAAGTGAAAAGGTGAAGCCTTAAAATGCCACAATGTTTTTAGCCAGTAAAAACTTCTTTTCCCTCTGTGGGTGTATGTCTGATTGTATTTTACACAACTAGGAGAACCTGAGCAGATATATTGTTTTGCACAGACCTGCAAAGGAAAAAACACCTAGAGCCATCTTATGTAGGAAGATGAGTTCACAAACAGAGCTTATGAGCTTCATAAACACAGATCCCCCGATTCAGACAAGAGGAGACAAAGGGTTTGCTATTAGTGGGGCAAGTTTATGACAATGAATGAGGTAGAAACAACTGATTCTATTCTTACTTTCACAATCCTTCACCCAGAAGCAGTGACACTGATGCAAGTAAGAACAGATTTAGTTCAGTGTCTGATCTCTTCTCAAAGCCTACAGGTTCTCATGCAGTTCCCTCAGGACCAGACCCAAGGGGGGCAAAAAGTTTCACTCACTGCTTCTTCATGTTCCTTCCAGCAGTCATAATCTGTTGCCATGGCAATACTAGCATAACTCATTCCAGCTTCTTTCGCAAGAATCACTTCAGGCACTGTGGTCATGTTGATAACATCAGCTCCCCAGCTGCGAAACATCAAGCTTTCTGCTCGAGAACTGAAACGTGGGCCTTCGATTGTGATCATTGTCCCCTTGGAATGACACTGGAGCCCAAGTTTCTTGGCAGTCTCAATAAGAACCTGCAAAACATGACAACATCAGGAAATGGAAATAATTACCCTGGTGCACTGCTGTTGCAACCCATCCAAAAAGAACTTACAAAAGAAATTAGCTTTATCCAAAGCAGGCAAGCTTTATATGGCTACAGAAACCAAGGATCAGTTTCTGTTTCCGAATCCATTGTGAGAAATTAATAGTCCTACTAACTGGAATGATCTTGAACTCACCTGATTTTTCTGATATCAATAGGATTACTGTTTTCAATACAGACCAAGAAGATAGGAAAACAGATTTCTTTTGTTTTTTTTTTTTTTTGCATGATAGGCTGTGCTTACATCAGAAAACAGAATGGTGAAAACACACCAGCGAGCACTACTCTACCACATGGTGGAGTTGAGACCATGGTGAGAACTATAATAGGAAATTTGCTTTTTTAAAGTAAAACTTTACAAGCATGTACTTCAAAGAGTAACCTGGGAATCCATAGAGAAACTACTATCACATACTCTACACTACACTTGATCTTAGCCAAAAGGCCGAGAAGTGATTGTTATGCTTCATCTTGAAGGTCTTCTCCAGCCATGATGATGTTTTGTAGGGAAGCAACTAGGAAAGCTAAGGCCTCTCTGGAATTAAACCTTGCAAGGGAGGTCAAGGACAAGAGGAAGGGCTTCTTCAAATACACTGCAGGAAAAACTAGTACTAGAGGCAATGTATGCTGAATTCTGCTGAATGAGGTGGGTGCGGTTGTGCTGCCATTCAGTCAGACTTAGAGAGGCTGGAGAGTTAGGCAGGGAGACATGGAATGAAATTCAACAAGGGCAAGTGTGGAGTTCTGCACCTGGCAAAGACCAACCCCATGGATCAGGATAGGTTGGGGACTGAGCTGTTGGAGAGCAGTGAAGGGGAAAGGGACCTGGGGGTCCTGGTGGATGGAAGAATGACCATGAGCCAGCAGTGTGCTCTCGTGGCCAGGAGGGCCAATGGGATTCTGGGGTGTATTGGAAGGGGTGTGATCAGTAGGTCAAAAGAGGTTCTTCTCCTCCTTTACCCTGGGGAGGTCACATCTGGAATCTTGTGTCCAGTTCTGGGCTCCCCAGATTAAAAAGGATAGGGAACTGCTTGGAAGAGCCACCAAGATGATGAAGGGGCTGGAACATCTTCCTTCTGAGGAAAGGCTGAGGGAGCTGGGTCTCTTCAGCTTGGAGAAGAGGAGGCTAAGGGGTGACCTCATTTGTGCTTATGAATATGTGAAGGGTGGGTGTCAGGAGGATGGGGTCAGGCTCTTCTCAGTGAAGCCCAGTGACACGACAAGAGGTAATGGCTGTAAGCTGAAGCACTGGAGGTTCTGTGTGAATAAAAGACAATTTTTTTTCCCAGTCCAGGTGCCAGAGCACTGGCACAGACTCCCCAGAAAGGTTGTGGAGTCTCCTCCTTTGGAGATATTCAAAACCTGCCTGGACTTATTTCTGTGTGACCCGGTGTAGGGAATCCTGCTGTGGCAGGGGGGTTGGACTAGATGATCTTTTGAGGTCCCTTCCAGCTCCTAACATTCTATGATTCTATGTTTCTATTCCCTGAGACTGAGCTGTACACTTTAAATATACTTCATATTAGCCTTTACAATTCCAACAAGTCCTTGTTTACGGCAGAATCATCCTGACTTCCTTGGCAAATGGCATGGGTATCATCAGTTGGTAATGCAGGAATAAGTGTACCAGCACATGAAAATAGGACTAGAACACCCCTAACTGTCCTGAGTTGTAAGGGGAAAGTACCTATGATGACATCTGTTTAAAATTATCATCAACAGAAAATAAAAGCTTGAAAAGCAGTGTGACAATATTGGTGCGAGTTCTGTAATGCAACAGCAGTGAAAACCTAGCCTGACACCACTAGAACCTGACTTGTCAGCATCATGACCTTCACATGGGCCAGGTGAAGCAGCCTCCCTGCAAAATACTGTGAGAAGCCTGCACTCCAGCTGGTTGGTCAACTCACTGCACAGTGATGCAACAAGCAGCAACACCTTGAGTGCGTTATGTGACCTTGTGGGGTGGCACATCATTGGCATGTGGATTGGTGGGTTGTGTGGAGCAGCTCAAGCACACATCAAGCTGGAGTACCAACATCTCCCACTGGAGATGCATGCATACAAGATAAACCTGCACTTCCAGAAGGCAGTGGGTGTGCATGTCACCCACGTATGTTGGGGAAGGGTATTTGTACATGCAACTGCATGAATATGTGTGTTGGGATAAGGCAGAGCTTTTGGGGATCAGAAGGACACTTAAAAATTTGTAGGTGTTTATTACCATGCTGTAAATTAACCTAATATTAAGCTCACTTAATCATGCAGTAGGACTTGATGATCTTAAGGGTCTTTTCCAACCTAAACAATTCTATGATTCTAATACTGTGGTTTATTGCTGATATCCACTCTTAATATATGATTCAATGAGGGCTAGTTAATTACATGTTAATATATCAATTTTTGATATATTTGACTTAAACCACATTTGACCAGTATTTCCCCAAAACTCTTTACAAAGGTCCAACTTTGCTCCCTATAAGATACTGCAGTGAGCCCTAGTGCCTGAAAGCACTATCAACACAGCCACCCTAAGTTATGAAAAATTTGCAGTTGGAGAAAAGATAATCCTTTCAGAGTCTAATTTAATTTATACTGAAATAAATGAATTCATTTAAATAATCCAGAGTATGTAATTTATTTGCACAATTGCAATTTAATAGAAAGGTTCAGATGTTTTCATGAAAAATTCCTTAAGTAGCCTCCCACATTAATAGCTCTGGCTTCATAATTACTATATTTATCTATGAAATTCCCCTGAAATAGGATAAACCAGGCTAAAGGGATTCCAACAGTTTCCAGGGATAGTTCCAGGAAAAAAAAAGGTTTAAGTCACTTTTATCTGGTATTTTCAAGCAAAGTGAAAGTATCCCTTTGCAGCCTCACTAAGGGCTCAAAACCACATGTTCTTTAAAACATCTGTTAGGCTGATTAGAACACAGAGGCTAATGAGATAATGATCACATGTGAGACCGGGAAGTACCTAAATGTTTTTTCTCTGTTTGAAAAGGAGCATTTCTCTGCTGGCTTTTAAAAAAAAAAAAAAAATGCAATACCTCAGGAAATGGCTTATGCATATCTACTTTTCTGAAAAATGAGACACAAGTACTGCCAATCACCTCAGCAGTAACACTGGTTTTAATCCCTTTCAGAAAGCGTACAGTTAGCTCGCGATAAACTCCTTCGATCTGTTGTGACATGACATCATGCTCAGAGTCAGTAAGCAACTATATGCCAACCTACCTTCGGTAAGAGTATGTGGTTAAGCTTTTGTTGCACCAAAAATGAAGCCTTTTGCATAATTTGCTGCTCAATGGAAGAAGGGCAAAAGCATGCACATGTGTAATATCACAGAATCATAGAATATCCCAAGCTGGAAGGAACCCACAAGGATCATCAAGTCAAACTCCTATTTAGGCACAGGACAACCTCAAAGTCACACCACGTTCCTAAGTGCATTGTCCAAGTGCTTCCTGAATTCCATGAGAGCTGGTGCCATGACTGCCTCCCTGGGGAGCCTGTTCCAATGCTCCACCAGTCTCTGGGTGAAGAACATCTTCCTAACATTCAACCTGAACTTCCCCTGGCACAGCTTCATGCCATTGCCCCAGGTCCTGTCACTGGTCACAAGAGAGAAGAGGCCAGCACCCACCCATCCCTCTCTGCTGAGGAAGTTATAAACAGCTATGAGGTCTCCCCTCAGTCTCCTCTTCTCCAGTCTGAACAGACCAAGTGATTTCAGCCTTTCCTCATATGACTTTCCCTCCAAGCCCTTCGCCATCCTTGTGGCCCTCCTCTGGATGCTCTCCAAAAACTTCATATTCCTCTAGTATTGTGGTGCCCAAAACCACACAGAACACTGCAGGTGAGGCCGCACCAGAGCCGAGTAGAGTGGGACCAGCACCTCTCTCAACCAGCTAGCAATGGAGTGCTTGATGCACCCCAGAGCCCTTTTGGCTGCTAGGGCACACTGCTGACTCATATTTAACTTAACTATCTACCAAAACTCCTAGATCCTTCTCCACACTGCTGCTTTCCAGTCTCTTATTCTCCAGTTGGTAAGTTGTTTCCGGGTTGCCCCTTCCCAAGTGCAGAACCTGGCACTTGCCCTTGTTAAACTGTTTTTTTCTTCCTCATAAGGTTTAAAATGTTTTTATTTCATTGCAAAACACTTTGATCCCTTATACACCAAAGCACTGTGCTACTAATAACCCTGTGAACCTGCTGGTGGGTATCTCGAAACCACACTGTGTCTGGCCAATTAACAAACATAGCCTACAATGACACAGAAGTGAATTGGTGACAGAGCAGCTCAAGAGTACAAATATTTGTGTAAGGTCTGGGTACTGACTTGGCCACCTGCTTCACAATTCAGCCCTGTCCTGCTCAGGGTAGACCTGACCTGCACAGCGAGCAAGTCTCGTAGAAGGATATGACTGATTCTGTAAGCATTCTGGTGCTCCTGGAGAATGAACCTCCCTTGCAGCTTCCAATCAGACCATGCCATAACAGCACAAAATACACAGTTGAATCTCCACCTTCCCTCTTCCTCAGGTCTGAAAACACACTAAGGTGGCATATTGAATCACACTCTTCCCAGAAGCTTCTAGAGGTGGTGTAAAACAGAGCAGTGTTTTATACTACACAGTCTGTTTGGAAGCTGGAAAATCCTGAAGTGACACAACTAGAAGCAACAATTAAGAATAAAAGGCTACTGCAGTTGGGCTTGTTTCTATATTTAGCATCCTTTAAACTGAGCCTTGACTCTCCATCACCACCCACTGCTACAATGCCCAAAAAGCATGAATGCAATATTGTAATTTCCCTGAGTGCTAAAGTCCTACTTATTTAACTATTTGTATTAAGTATGTGGAGTGCTTCTACCAAAGGCATAGTTTTATTCAGAAAAAGGAACTAACACCTAATTCTATCTTCCTGCTTTGTCCACTTCGTTGCTCTCTTGCCTTGTTAACTGATAAATAAAGATCATTTGTCCTGTTAGTAAGACCCCAGGGAAATCTAGGTTGCCAACTGACATCATCTGTGTAACCCCATTAGGAAAACAACTCCTACAGACACAAGATTTTTTACTTTCCATGCCTTCCAAATGTTACCTTTTTCCTTAATATCATGACATATCTGAGGAACAGGAATAAAGAGATGCAGACTGCCTCAGTATTCTAAGAGTGCATAATTAGACTACTATATCATGTGTAAGTGCTGTAAAAATAACACCTCCAAAGGCTGTCACAGAATTCACTCACCTCTCTGGTTTTGGTGCAGAATGGCTCTGCCATTGGAATATGACATACTCCTGGAAGACTGGAATGTTGTCCATCATATAAAGTACAATGTCTTTTAGTTGTCCTAGAAAAGCAGAAAACAAGCTCAGAGAGAAAAAGAGAGAGAAAACAGGGAAGAAAACAAGAAATTTACACAAATCCCAAACCATAGCATTCCTGGGAGGGAACAAAAATAACTGTGTGATACTGAAGACCACCTCTGTAATCCTGTTTTGCTGCTGTACAAACCTTTCAGAATTGATCTCAAATGTATAAAACTATTACTCCAGTCAATTGTGATGTCAATTAATAAGAGAAAATCTATTGTTACAAGATGCTGAGATGCTAATGTGGTCCTAAATGACACAAACAGCCACACTATGCTGCTATTCTACCCAAAAGAAGTCAGCTAAATTTAACAGTCTGTCAAATAATCCCTGAAAATAGAGCACAGTAAGCTTTCAGGAAGAGACAGAATCAAGTCTGAATTACCACACAAAACTAGCCAGAAAAGAGCTTGCTCATATCACTGCATTCCTACATTAAAAGGATGAACATTTATAGGAACAGCTTCCTGAAAAAAAAAAAAAAAAGGTGTGTGAATTCAGCCAGGAAAACCCTGGAACAGGATGTCTTCATATTCTCAGAAAGATTACACACATGCACTGGCAGCTTCATTCAATCCACAGTTACAATACAAAAGGTCTGCTGCTAATACTGCTCACAACAGTTCCCCACCCAGGTTACCAGCAAATATGTAAAAGGTTTTAAATTACAAGCTATGTGTTAGAATAGATTTGAAAGAAAAACAAACACAAAAACAACCAAAAAACCCCCAAACAACCAATAAGGTAGCCTTAAGGATGAGATTATAAAACAGGCAGAGATCAGCAAATTAAAAACATATGCAAAATGGGACACAGATGTTCAAATCAGTTGAAACACTTACTATTTTTTCCTATATGAGATACTGAAGAGTTGCAAATTGTATATATCTGATTTTATAATCCTTTTTTTTTCCTCAGTGCCTGCTAATGAATTACTTAGAACTGAAGGAAATGTGAAAAGTCATTAACTATTTCCTGCATGATAGTATTTCAGATGTTGTTAGTCAGGTCCTTTCACTCAGAAAAGCCCTGAGGGAAAGATCACATTGTGTACAAATATTAATCTCTGACTTTCAGACATCCTATGGTTTTTGCAGAGAATGGCCACATCACTACATGGTCTAATACAGAAACCTCACTGGGTTTAGCAGCATGCATATAAACTGCATGGGAATAAGTGACAACAATAAGACCTGTGACTGCTTTGAGCAAGGGACCATGTGTTTGCACCCAAAAGTGCAACCATTTCTCTTCTGCATGGAAGGCTCTGAGTCTGCAAAGGCCCCAGCTATTTGATATGGGGACAGATGATGTGTCCTAAGCTGCTAAGATCAGGGTTAGAATAAAGGCAGATTTGAATCACTCTCCAATTCTTGCCACCTATGAAATAATGGGTGGTACCCAGGAATGCCCTTTAACCTTCTTCTACTTTCTGTAGCTCTGCTACTCCAGCCAGGAGTTGTCCATCCTGACCTGTCCTGCTCACCTGTCTGCAAGGTACAGGGCAGCAGCACCTCATTTTCACCACTGCAATACCTTCCTTTTGCAACCCTCAGGGAGAGAACGAAGATCACAGAATCACAGATGCTTTCCTTGCCTTACTCTCACAAACACCAAGAGCCAGAAAGCAAACCAGGGCATCTGCCTAAGGTTCCTCTCATTACAGGAGTTCCAAGACCATCCTCAGGTACCCTTGAGTGACTCCTTATGGAGGCAGCAGGAATCAAGACATGAGGACCTCAACAGCCACTCTTCAAAGACAATCTGCTCCTTAGATCTCACAGATTTAAATGTGGAGAAGTCTGCATGCCCTCCATCAGAAGGAGAGCCTGCTTGAAAACAGAGCACCACTGGGTGTTATACAACTGCCTGTTTACATTTACACAGGAAAAAGTCACCAAGTGCCTGCCTGAAAACTAGCTACAACACTTGTTGCAGAAGCACACAATCCAGATAGATCAAGCATAGCATAAAGGGAAAGCACAGAGATGCTCCCAGTGTGGCAGATCAGAAGCAGCACCTGAAAGCACTGGACTAATAACTACAAGTCAGGAGTGAAGACCCAGGGCTGTAGAGCTCCTGCTGGCCATCCAACCTCTGAAGGGCTCTGCAGAGAACCCCTACCAGACCCTCATGCTGCCTCTTTGCCAAACAGTTGATGGCAGTACAGGAGAAAAGTGAATTATCTCCCTGTGAAAGTGGCATGTATGTTTTTATGCATAAAGTGTTGGTTAAAGCTGCAACAACAGTCAGCTATTTTTCTTTAAATGTGCCCTGTCTTCTATATATTGACTAGCCCATGCCAGGCACTACATAAGGAAGAGGCTTGGGCCCAAGATGGGAAGGATTTACTCAAGCTGCCACTAAAATCTGTGCCTTTTAGGTGTCCAGGCAGCTTTTGGTATCTGGGCTCTAGTTTTCAATAGGGAGCACATCATTATTCTCCCTTCAGATGTGAAGTGGGAGGAAGGAATATTGAATGGGAATGGGAGAGGAGCCAGAACTGAGAAGAAACCTGGAGGCAGCTATTGTAATTTGCTGCCCTTGGCCATGCAGACTGCAGCATCAGAGGATCTCAACATGTGGAGTTGAGTAGGACTCCTGCCTAGCTTAGGACACAGGTTTGACTTATAGTGGGGGACACTGATTAAGCATAATTAGAACTATATAGCATTTCCAAACTTTGGAGGGCTTAATTCTGCAGATCATTAGCACTCCCAGTAAGCGTTAAGAGTGTATTTAAGCAATAAAAGATACATTTTGTTAAATAAGTACCAAAATACTGACCTTGGATTCCTCTCTACTTCCAAATTCAAAAGTAACCACAGGTACTACTATGGACTACAACAGTTGTTCTCTGAAACAAGTGCCTAAAAGTAAATGTGTAACCATTTTTTCGTGTTATGCCTTTGGCTTCTTTGAGTTTTTCACAGAACAGTTACTCAGCAGGCAAGACCAGATGATAGGGGCTTTTGAACACTCAGCTTGGGCTTGCTGCCACTGACAAAAAGGAGTCAGAAGTAACTATTTACTAGAAT
Organism: Galbula dea; assembly: GCA_013399015.1. Lineage (NCBI taxonomy): Eukaryota > Metazoa > Chordata > Aves > Piciformes > Galbulidae > Galbula > Galbula dea. The sequence continues at coordinate 105,821 of VWZX01005925.1, forward strand.
GACTCAGTCAGCAAGACACAGAAAAGAGCTTCATAAAAGAAATCCTGTAGCAGCTGCCAACTTCACTGTTTGGATTCTTTGTGTCACATACACCAGGATTGCTCCACTCTGTAAAATGATTCGTTGGAGAATTTTCTTTCAGTGTCCTTGAAGAGATAGAGCATGCTGAGACTGCTTTTTATACAGATGCCAGTCTGAATTCTCATGCTGTTCTTTAATGACTAATAGCTTGCTGAAAACTCAACCCTACTGGAAGTAGTATTCCAGGTGTGGCCTCACTAAGTGCTGAGAAGAGGGGCAGAAGGATCACCTCCCTAGACCTGCTGGCAACATCCCTGCTAATGCAGTTGAAAGACAGGCTTTCCCTTCTTTGCTGCAATGTAAATGATCCCTGTCCTTCCACTCATCTTCACATCACATAAAGATATTGATTTGTTCTAGAACCTTTTGATTATTTCCTTTCCACCTCAGAAGTTATGATGCAAGTACTGGAAAACATAAATCTGTGGGAGATTAGGTAGCTTTAGAGTGAATGGCTAATTTTGATCATGACATTTTGGATGAAGGATGGCCCCAAATTTCACAGGTGGGTTAATTTCCTGGCTCTGGCAAAGTTAGTTTCTCCATACTTTTACCCCTCATCCAGAGCAGACAACAACTCTGCCATCATTCCAACTGTTTGTTGTTTAAAACTGCAGGCCCTCTGGGCCAGAAGTTACTTCTTACTATGCATGCCATCCACAGTGTCTCACAGTTAAGACTCCCCTCACCTACCTAGGAGCCTGTTAGATGATAATAGTGTCAAAATAACTGTGCTTTACTCACAAAGGTAAAAAAACCCCAAAACCAAAAAAGACCATTGTCAGCAATACAGCTGCTTTCCAGCCATTCTACTGTAACAGGAAGCACTTTAGGAGCTAGCTGCCACAAGGTACTTAGTCATTTAGATACACTTTAATAAAATGCACTCTCTTACAAGAAAAAGCATTTCATTTACACACACATAAATATCAAAACTTGAATAGCACTGCACTGTAGAGAATAAACCTAGGTATACATGTTCAGTTAGCAGTGATACGTTGCCAGGCAGCTTCACAAAAGCTTAAAGCAGATTCTTAAACCAGTCCAAAAAGTTAAAATTGGGTGGAATACCCAAGTAAGACTTCCAGATACAGTAGTAATAATAAATGGCCAGCAGGACCTCAAATCCTGTGTTCAGTTTTGGGCCCCTCACTGCCTAAGAAGGACAATGAGGTGCTGCAGTGTGTCCAGAGAAAGGGAATGAAAGTGGTGAAGGGTCTAGAGCACAAGTGTTGTGAGAACCAGCTGAGGGAACAGGGGATGCTTAGCCTGAGGAAGTGGAGGCTGAGGAGAGACCTTCTCATTCTCTACAATTCCCTGAAAGAAGGTTGGAGTGAGGTGGGGGTTGGTCTCTTCTCCCAAGGAACAAGCCAGAGGATGAGAGGAAACAGTTTCAAGTGGCACCAGGGAAGGTTTAGGTTGGGTATTAGGAAAAATTCTTTCCTTGAAAGGGTTGTCAAGCCCTGCAAGAGGTGGCCCAGGGCAATGGTGGAGTCACCAGCCCTGAGGGGGATTTAAAATGTGGTGCTGAGGGACATGGTTTAAGGGTGACCTGGCAGTACTAGGCTAATGGCTGGACTCTATGATCTCAGAGGTCTTTTCCAACCTTAATTTTCTGAATTTACCTCTTAAAATGTGCAACAGACCCTCTCCATTTGCTTGAGTTTTTCTAAACATCAGATATTCAAGGAGGGGAGGCCTGACTGAAGTATATAGACTCTGGAAAACATTTACTTCTTTATATTAGCATCTATCCTTGTTTTAAAATAACCTCCTCTTTTTTCCCCAGTGTGTTGCATTTGATCTCTCTTCTGTAGAGCCACATTAACAGGTTGCCCAGAGAGGGTGTGGAAGCCTCATCACTGGAAACTTTTAAGACAAGGCTTGATGGGGCCCTGGGTAACCTGATCTGGTGGGAGGTGTCCCTGCCAGGCAGAGGGGTTGGAACTATATGATCTTTGAGGTCCCTTCCAACTCTGACAATTCTATGATTCTATGATTATTACTACATATATTTTCCTACCTGGCTCTTGCTATGCTTTCTTCTCTCTCCATTTCATTTCAGACTCTTCTTAAAACTTAGACTGGCCTGTGCTCTTACCCATGTTTCTCCCCCACATGTGAGACCAGGAGATCTCTTTTCTTCAGAAGATTCTTCCCATGGAGCTATACTTCATTTGAGGACATTTTTCAAAGCCTGCTATTTTATGTCTGTTAGACCTGAATGTAATCTCATTGCTGTTTCCTACCACATATTCTTGAATGAATGAATCACTCTGCCCTGAGAACTGAGGCTATCACCTCATGCCACAAAAACTTAATTTCATGCTATTTTAAGGCTTACTCTCACTTGTCCTCATTTTTCTCCCCCAAAACTAAGAACACAACTAAACCCAAATGTTACTTACCTGTCAATGAACTGGTCAATGATGACAAGGTCACCAGGCTGTATTTCCTCTCGTAAGGAACCACAGGCAGTAGTCACTAACACATGGGAACAATTTTCTTCTTTCAGTGCCCAGATATTGGCACGGTAATTGACATTTGATGGCATGATTGTGTGATGTCTTCCATGTCTGCAAAGATGTATGTTGCAAGAGATTAAAAAACAAAACCAGACTGAAACTGCCTTCTTTCTCCCAGATAAAGAGAATTCCAGGAAATACAACTTTCCTAATGACACTGGAAGTGGAATTGATCATTGCAGCTACTTCCAGTGTAGCTTGTTTTCCTAACTGTATTAAAGTTCTCTCAGTATTTGATTTAGGAAGCAGTGTTGTAGTTGTCTTTTCAGCTGCAAAACTTTTAAGTTCAAAAGAATCTTGAAAATACAGTCCAAATACACTTTAGCATCTTCAAGTGTAGGAAGAAGTATTTTCCTCTGAATTGTGTCAGTTCCACAGATTCTGAAAACCCAGGTGTAGCAAATGAAATCTTCCACACACTACAACAAATCTGTAAGATTTATATATTCCTCTACAGACTTTCTGCTCAGAAGTGCTGTTAGTACTCTCCCATCCAGAAAAGAGTGTCACAGTACAGAAAATGAAAACCAGAAAGAGCAAACCCTTTTAAATTGTCACCTTCCCACAGAAAACAGTAGAATCATCACATTTTTCTCTTTGCTCTGCAAGAGATTTGACAGCTTTCATAAATTAGAGGAATGACTTCACACAGTTGCAGATATTTCTTCAGCAAGACAGAAAACAGTCTTGTAGGAACAAGCTTTTGTGTTATTGCTACAGAGGTATTTCACTGACATAATGATTAAACATCTTTGAAAATTAATTGCAACCACGTGAGAGGAAAAGAGGAACTTAACTTCCCAATTTATTCTTTCACAGAGACCAAAATAAGTCTTATGAACTTGATCAGCTGGGAACTGGGAGTGCCACACAAGATGACCAAATGCTTCAGGCAGGATTCCCATGTTGTCATTAGCATTTCTGGTAAGCTAGTAGGCATGTAAAGTTATTCTTTAATGTTGCAGTTGTTATAATCCTCTTCAAGAATACAGAAGCCTTTTTTTTTCTACATCTGGCATTCATGAGCAACTCTTGTTATTTCTCCAAAAAACACAAAAGTGAAGTTGCAGGTACCTTAGCCCCAAAAGTAAACTCACAAAGGTCGTACATGAATGGTCATAAATCCCAATGAGGACACAAACCACACTCAAGCTGTTCAGCTACCTGTAGTCCAAGGCCTACTTTGATATAGCACAGTTATGAGATCTTGGCTTCATTTTCATTTGAGAAAATGAGAAAAATGTTGTCCAGGTGTAGTAGAACACATAAGCAAAGCCTATGCAAGATGAGAAAAGTAAAACCACACATAGATGTGCAGATGCAGAGATGGTAACAGTCAGCAGCTCAACTGAAAAATACTGACACAAAAAGAATTGAGGCCCTGGGTGCACCACTGGATCAAAATTGCCCTGGCCAGCCTCCACCCAAACACCCAGTGCCCATAAGCCTAGGTGCTCTCCTCTCCAAGCTCAGGCCCTCACCTTCACTCCTGGCCTAAGCTAAGTCACAGCTGTGCCTGTCCCCAGCCCTGTCTTCTGGATGGCCTTCAGACCTATGTTGTAGTTTGTCTCCAGACCTGTTTTCTGGATGGACTTTGGACACTTGCTGCAGCCTTGTCTCCAACAGTGTCTCTGGCCCCATTTCATACTCCTCCTACCTGAGGTCCCCAGATGGATCCTGGACTTACCCTCATATGGGACTGCTGATGGACCCTGGTACCAGCACCTGGTTCTGTCCATGCTGTCCAGGATCTGAGAACTGTGTTACTCTTCTTACATTTAATCTAGTAGCACACTGGACCTAGATATGCACACACTCATCTGCAGAATCCTCCTTGCAGAGCCTCTTCTGTGTATGAGAAGAGATGTCTGAATAAAAATGACCCAGGGAGGGAAAACTAAAGGGGATACAGCCTCCTAAGCAAAAAAAAGTAACAGCCAGAGGACTCAATAATCAAAGAAAATGATTTGGAAGAGTCTACAGTGGTACCAGAGTTCATCTGGAAACAGGCTGGCTGATGGACAGAAGTCAGAGTTGTGGTCAATAGGATGGAGTTTAGCTGGAGGCCTGTGTCCAGAGGAGTCCCTCAGGGGTCAGTACTGGGACCAGTGCTTTTCAATCTATTCATTAATGACCTGCCTGAGGGAACAGAACGCACTGCCAGCAAGTTTGCTGCTGACACTAAACTGGGTGGAGTGGCTGACACACCGGAGGGTTGTGCTGCCGTTCAGCAAGACTTAGACAGGCTGGAGAGTTGGGCAGGGAGACACTGAACGAAATTCAACAAGGGCAAGTGTGGAGTTTTGCACCTGGCAAAGACCAACCCCATGGATCAGGATAGGTTGGGGACTGAGCTGTTGGAGAGCAGTGAAGGGGAAAGAGACCTGGGGTTCCTGGGGGATGGAAGAATGACCATGAGCCAGCAGTGTGCTCTTGTGGCCAGGAGGCCAATGGGATTCTGGGGTGGATTAGAAGGGGTGTGATTAATAGGTCAAGAGAGGTTCTTCTCCCCCTTTACTCTACACTGGTGATGCTGCATCTGGAATATTGTGCCCAGTTCTGGGCTCCTCAGCTGAAGAAGGAATGAGTCCAGACAGAGCCACCAAGATGATGAAGGGGTTGGAACATCTTCCTGATGAGGAAAGGCTGAGGGAGCTGTTTCTCTTTAGCTTGGAGAAGAGGAGGCTAAGGGGTGACCTCATCTATGCTTTTAAATATGTGAAGGGTGGGTGTCGGGAGGATGGGGTCAGGCTCTTCTCAGTGAAGCCCAGTGACAGGACAAAGGGGCAATGGCTGTAAGCTGAAGCATAGGAGGTTCCATGTGAACACAAGACAAAATGTTTTCCCAGTTGAGGTGCCAGAGCCCTGGCACAGACTCCCCAGACAGATTGTGGAGTCTCCTTCTCTGGAGAAATTCCAAACCCGTCTGGACGTGCTTCTGTGTGACCTGGTGTAGGGAATCCTGCTCTGGCAGGGAGGTTGGGCTAGATGAACTTTTGAGGTCCCTTCCAACTCCTAACATTCTGTCATTCTGTGATTTTCCAGTTTTACAACAGAAATTTCCAAATATAGGGAGAAGATGGATTACTGAGGTTATCAGGCACCACCTACCTACCACCAGAGCAGACAGCCCTGCAGTTTGCCATTCTTACTAGGGCACCAGACCCCTCTAGGTTTCTCTTTCCTAACCTAGAAGGTATTTTCAACACTCTCAGTCCCTGCAGCATCAAATTTGTGGAGGAAAACCACAAACTTCTATTGGACTTTGCTAGCAACCACACTGACCAAGATGAAATCTGAATAAAAATTCAGTTCACCTAGTGTAAAAAGGAAAAAAACTGAGAAAACTTAAAGACATATAATATAAAACCCCTTAACAGGCTCATTTACCTTGCCAACAGCACACAGTCCACATTTTTTATCTTTCCCAATATCAAAGCATCCGATGGCTGTAAAACAAGCAAAGAAGAATGAGTTGCAGCCTGATGATCACATTAGAAACCTTAATTGTTACCTTAAAATAAGCAAGATAGTTATGAAATGAAATACTGGTTACCACTGTAGTCTCACATTTTCTTCAGCTCAGCTCTGTAATTTGATATGGGAGATCAGTCAACAGTCTGGAACATGAAGATCAAACATGACACCTGAAGGATTATCACAATTTTCCAACACTAATATTGCAACTCCTTGCTTTAGGGTTTGAAGCAGTAATACTTTCAAATACTTTGAAACAGAATTTCAAACAGTGCTGTACAAACACTGAAAAAAGAAGGATCTACATCTTGCCTTTAAAAGGGTCAGCATATCTCACTCTCTCCTGGTTGCTTTCTGCTAAACAGGTGCCACACCCTATTACAAGCCCCCTCCTAACAGAAATCACAGTTAATCTGCCCCTTTACAGAATAATCCCCATTCTCTTCTCTGTCCCCTTTCCACCATGACCCTGGAGCTCACACTAGGGCTGCAAAGTGGAGTTCTAGACTCCTCTAAGCCACCCTTCACTTCCTGACAAACCCTCTCTTCCCTGCTACAGGGAATCCCAATTCTGGGAAGTGAATTATGGTATGACAAAGAATTTCTGGTGCCCTAAGTGGCACAAGCAGCATTATGATTTGGTCAGCCCAGGAAGCAGAAGACAGCTTGCTGCTCTCCCCTCACAGCTACACAAGAAGAACGTGCATTCCTCCTGACTAACCACCCACACAGGAAGCTAGAGCATTTTGCTTATAGCTGGGACACGTGCTGGGTCCCAGCTAGGACACGTGCCCTGCCTTGAAGATGGCCACATGGGGCAGCCCCCAAGCACCACTTCAACTCCATGGGGCTCTGTTGTGCTCCCAGGCTGAATGCATGAGGGATCTGAAATACACAATGCTTATAAATTTGTCTTTTTTTGTTAAAAACTGTCAGGCCTCTGTTTAATCAGATGTTAAATTGCACTTCTCCACTACACAACAGCAGTCCAGCTGGATGTGCTGCTTCTCCTGCCCAGTTTAGGACTGCAGGCATTCCACCCTTTTTGTTGCAGAGCAGAAGAAACTGTACCCAAACTGGAAGCAACTCTGTGCCAATCTCTCCTTCCATGCCCTTGGATTCAAAGCTGAAATAGCTATGAACAAAATTATGATTTATTTACCAAGCACAAGTTGTGCACAGCTCTTTATGGCCATTTTTAATGTGGAATCTCTTGAAAGCACCATAATTTATTCAATAACCTAGTTTTAAATTCTGCCAGACACAGATATGCCTTTTTTTTTTTTTAATGAGTGAATGTTCCAGAAAATTTATTTGGAGAACTATAGTGTATTATGATTTATTTTGAGAACTCTCCATTTAATATTAACCTACTGACATTTAAACATTTAACCTATCTACCTTACTTTAGATACACTCTTCTGAACCAGACATGTCTTTAAGAGCAAAATTTCAGACAGGGTAAAAGCCTGGGTGCCTAGTTGCCATGGTTTTTTGATGTTGTGACCTTCCACATTCCCTAACAATAAGGGTTCACAATAATCAGCGTAATTGGCCTTGCTGCCAAGCTGCCACTGCATTTTGATCCATTGACATCACAGCTCTGAAGAAGTAAGTATCTCTACAGCAGAAGAATCCAGATTTAGGTTTATTTCAGTAACAGCCAAAAACATAATACACTTTTAGAAAAACACGCTAACCAACAGAGGCTGGAGGGACCCCAGGCAACCTGATCTAGTGGGTGGTATCCCTGCCCATGGCGGGGGGGAGGGAAGGGTTGGAACTAGATGATCTTTAAGGTCTCTTCACAACCCAAACTATTCTGTAATTCTATGATAAAAACCACAAACCACTTTTCCAAGTATGCTTAAAAAAAAGTTCTCCTTTGCCCTTTTGCATGTGGCAATAGTTGCTTCTTTCATCTGTTCTACAATGAGAGAAGCAGGTTGTGTGATACCACCTTCATGAATTCTAGAAAGTCTCAGCAGCAAAATATGGCAACACTGACCCACCTAATGATACCAAGTAAATTTGTTTCTGTGCTTCAGTTGAAGTCCATCAACTTGACCCACTCAAAGCACTCCATACCACTGTAAATTGTGGTCTAAGCTCTGCCTATCTTACACCAAGGCTGATCCACAGGTTGTTCCATGAGGATGGAAACTGCATTCAAATACTGAAGTTACTCTGATTCTATGCAGGAGTGCATCTACATGAAACAACCATCAGACCAATAACCTGAGTTCTTAGGAGTTCAGATCTACAAGCAGAGAAAAGAGACAGAGGCCAGTAATGGGCAAGGACAAAAACTTGCTGTTTTGCTGTGCTCCTTTTCAGATACAGAGCCCCCATGAAGTTGTAGTTTTCCATCGAGGTCAGCTTAACAGTCCACAGTACCTAGAATCCACACTTGGGTTCTTATCATGACATTTCACTCACAGCCACCTCCTCAGTCCATATATGGAGGCAGAATATTCACAAGCTTTTTGTCTTAACTTGAGCCAGTGCTAAGCACAGAACAGACAAGCTCAGACACAGCCAGTCCATTGATAAAGGTTCCTCACAAACCACAACAGGCACCCAAGACTTATTCTCCCCTATTCATGTTGCATTCTGTGAAAGACACACACGCACAAAAATGACAGTAGCTAAGCTGCTTCCTAAATGAAATTAAAAAGCCTTGTGTACTAACCAAAGGTGCAGGGTTGAGGAAGGTTTTCCTACTCTCTTGTGCAGGAGATATCCTGCAGGTACTCCCACTCTTTTCAGTAACACCAATTCAGCTGTAGGCTACCTACTGAACAGCAGAATTTGGACCACTGAAATCCTGCTGCATCCCAGTGTTGTGACAGAACAGCCCTTCACATGCTGTGCTGCCACTGTGCCCTTAAGGTCAACTTGGACAGAACCCTGTGAAGAAGAGTTTCACCTTTCCTGAATACAAAGGCTTCAGTTACTATCTGCTACAAGCATAGTGTTGCTTTTGCTTTGTGAGTAGCCATGCTGTTACCATCCATGATAGGGAATTCCATGGTAACTGGTTTGGTTTAGCCAGTGCATTCCACTTCAGACCAATGCTGGAGAACAGCATACAGAAAATGAAGGAGGTAAATTCACCCTCTTCCAGTTTGCTAACAGATTTTGAAGGATAGTGGAAAAGTCCAATGTATTATCCTGGTTATGTTTTATCCTCCTTTTTCTGTTCCCCCTTGGTGAATGGTGTGCACACAGACTCTGCCTGCTTTTTAGAGAAATTCTTACTTCCCCCTTAATCTATTCTGAATGGAGGCATGGACTCAGGCTTTCAATCACACACCAAAGCACTGAGCTTTCTGGCAAGCTTCTACCCATGAAATGGCTGTTGATACCACATGCCAGATGCTTTACTGTATGCAAAGTAGCACACATTGGTAGACTTCAGAAGATACAATTCTGATGCAACTACAAAGCACTCAGTCTCCTCTGGTCTTATGACATTACAGAAGGAGATCCAGTCCTTCCATGAACTTGCTGTGTCAATCAGAACCTCTCTCCCCTATGACTTCCTGCCTATAAAACTCTCTCATCCTTTGTCTTGCCTGTTCCTGCTAAAAATGCTTTGGGGCAGGTATTGTCCTTTACAACACAGCAGTGGGTATAGAGTAACACCCCTAGCCTCAACTCCTTTCCACTGAGGAAAAAGAGATGAAGCAATGTGAAGAAGAGTTGGTCAAGAACTCTTGTGCCACAAAAACAAGTTTGAGAGCTTCATTCTCAAATTACATGATTATAAGCATGACTGTAAGGAGAAGATTGGCATGTAAAGCGTAATTCAGTGTATATAGGGAAAAATGGTGGCCCTCAAAGAACACCTTTTCTGCAATTCAGAAAGGTTCCTGGAGTGATCTGACATAACTACAGGTCCCACAACAGCACATCTTTGTAAGACAGGGTTTGGAAATCTATCCAATCTAGAAACAAGAAGAGGTATAGTCTCCTCTGCTCATCACCTTGATAACATCTTGTTTCTGTGAACTAATCATCACACAATGCATAGCAACTAAAAGCAAACAGAGGGGTGACAGTGCCTTCTTTAGGCATTCATTTAACAACAGTGAACAAGTCTCAAAGCACACAAACATCTTTAAAAGCAACAAAAAGTCTCACTAATAAAAATAAAAAAGAATTTAAAAAGTTATACAGACCTTGCCATAAGGAGTATCAACATATTTTTCTGTTCTTCCTTCTAAGATATCTGGATCATCCAGGCCAGTTCCACCAATAATTCCAATCTTACACAGAAAAGCACAAATTAGTTTTCATAAGATTACATTCCACTTAATAGCATGCCTGAAAAACTAAAGTGGCAGTCACAAAATGCATCTTCTGCTTGAGATGGGGCTAGGCTACTGAGCAACAAAACACAATATGCCAAAAGCAGCTTCCTAGAAAGGAAATTTAATTCAAATGACTGACTTGAAACAATTGAATTTTACTTGACAATTTCTTAAAACATGTTTCTTCTTTTTAAAGACATCAAATACAAAAAAAATCCCTAAACAAAATGCACAAAGATGTGCCAAAACATCATTTATTCCCAATACAAAAAGTGTTAGTTAGGAATGACTCTCCTGAGTGAAAAATAAATGTATTCAACTCACAACCTTTCCTAAGTAGAAATGTAAAAGACTCTTGCACCTCCTTTTATAACTTTTTAATAACTTTTAATAACTTTTACTATGAAGTTTTTTCAAGCACTTTTTTTTTCCCCCCCCAATTTTTATGAAAATGACTAACAGCTTAAAGCATAATGGAAAGGGAAAAGAGAGGGCAAAGGGCCACTTACACTATATTTTATTTCCTTAGGAAATCAGGCTAAAAGTCCTATGTCGTGTTTTTGATACAACTCATAGCAGAGAAGCATGAAGTGACTCATGATGACCACCTGTCATGCTTAAGTAATCACTGATTTCTTGTTCTTGCTCATCTCCTCTAATTCTTTTTGTAAAAAAGGGGAAAGAAAAAAAACCCCAAGACCTGTATTGTCACTGAGACTAAATTCACCTGTGATTTCATAATCTCACTAAAGAAAACTGCATCTGAATTTTATTTTTACTAGTTCACCACTGGAAAGTATCTTGGTTTTGTCTTTCTAGAGATAATTCCATTTTCAGATAAGTCAATTTTTCTCTTGACTTCAAAGAATCCTAGCATGGTAGGGGCTGGAAGTGACCTTAAGGGATTATCTAGTCCAAGCTCCCTGCTAAAGCAGGGTCACCTACAGCAGGTTGCCCAGGATCACCTCCAGGTGCCTTAGGAGTCTCTCCAGAAAAAGAGAATCCACAACCTCTCTGGCCAGCATGGGCCAGCATTCTGCCACTCGCACACCAAACAAGTTTCTTCTCCTGTTGAGGTGGAACCTCCTGGGTTCTAATTTATGCCCATTACCCCTTGGCCTAGCCCTGGCCACCACTAAGCAGAGTCTGACCCCAGCCTCCTGCCCTCACCCTTTAGCTCTTGCTCAGCCTTGAGCAGCTCCCCTCTTGGTCTGCTCTTCTCCAGGCTAAGCAGCCCCAGGGCTCTCAGCTTTTCCACCACCCACAGATGCTCCAGTGCCCTCAGCATCTTCATAGCTTCCGGTGGACTCTGTCCAGTAGTTCTTTGTCTCTCTTGTACTGGGGAGCTCAGACCTTGACACACTACTCCAGGTATGGCCTCAGTAGGGCATCGTAGAGGGAGACAAGAACCTCCTTCCACCTGCTGGTCACACTCTTCTTCACCCCAGAAGATCACTGGCCTTCTTGGCCACAAAAGCAGACCGCTGGCTCATAGTGAACTTGCTGTTCCTCAGGACTCCCAGGTCCATCTCCTTGGAACTGCTTTCCAGGAGGTCAATCCTAACCTCTACTGGTGCATGAGGTTATTCGTCCCCAGGTGAAGGACTTTACACTTCCTAAAGAAAAATACATCTGAATTTTCTTTTTTTCTAGTTCATAATTGGCAAGCCCTTGTTGTACTTCACTAGCTTCCCCTCTGCCCAACTCTCAGACTCTCCCAAGAAAAGACACTTCCAGCTCTCTGGATGGAATGGGTACTGCCAAGCCCTTCACATCCTCAAGCTTGGTGGAAGTAGTTCCAAGAGATCTCCTATTTCCTTTTACTACCCTCCTGTGGAGCACGAGGAGTAGTGCAAAGGAAAATGGCAGTAAAAGTCCATCAACCCCACTCCTAATAAACTCAAACACTAGGGGAGACCCTAGATCAAGTGTTTGCAGCAGTAGGGACAGGTCTGTCCCCACATAACTTCTGTTGTTTACATATCACAAGCATTCAGATGTTAGATTACTTACAAAAATCCTGGAAACTACATAAATTTTAGGATTAATTTTTTGTTTTTGTAATGCTGGAGGTATCAGTGACAGCTAGAGGACACAAGAGTAATTTGGGACTGCAATGCTTTAAGGTCTTCATGAACATGCTGATCTACCCCTGTAACAAATCACTCTGTAACTGAAAGGAGGCAGCACAGAGCTTGCTCTGGGAGTGTAGGCCTGGTGTGGGTGGTTTCAGATTTGCTCTTGGTCTCCCTGCTCGAGCTGCTGCAGCAGCATCAACACCTGCTTGTGCTGCATAGTTCAGTTCCAGAGCAGGCTTTTACACCAACAGTCATGCTGTAAGAAACAGCCGCAGAGCAATGAGCTGGCATAATCTTCACAGCTCCCAGCATGCAGAACCCACAGCACAGAAGAGCTAAACTACCTCGAGTTTGCTTTTGCCACCTTATTCCCTGCAAAACACCTCAGCAGCACATTGGTCAGCAATCAAGGCACCCCAGGCAATGCTGGCTAGAGGAACACTGGTTTCCCTATAATTCACAGGAGAGCTACTAGAGTGGAAGGAAAGTTAGGTCAGCAGAGATGTTGAAGCAGTTGCTTCTCCAGCCATGAAATGCCAGCTTGGAGCTGGCAGTTGCAACTCTAAAATTAATTTTACCTCTCTGCAAGAGAATAATTTTCCTCCTAGTTCACATGATCTCCAGGAATATCAGCTGCATGGGGGAACCGGAGACCAACAAAACTGACTCTATATTCAATTCTCCTTCTGGTGAACACTCTAGTGAGTTATCAAGAGAAATGCAGCTGCTGTAGCCTCAGTGGGAAGATAACCTGCCAAGGGAACCAAGGTCTATTTCCAGCTAGTAGCCCAGCATTTCAAATAAGTAATGTCATAGAGAAGTTGACCCAGAGAAAAGTCACACCATTCTTCCAAAGGCAGGGACAGTTACATCTGGGAGGAACCAGATACAAGACTGAATGTTCCACTCCAAACTTGGCATCCTACAAAGGGACATGGAAGGACATAACCTGTAAAAATTAATGGAGGCTGTTGCTGAAGTTATCTGGAATTAAATCTAAAGTAAAATGGACTGCAGTGGAATGAAACATGGACTATTTTACTATGCTCTAGCTCAACTCAAACACTGGGATGAAGAGCAACAAAAGCAAAACCTAACAAAAAGTTATCACCCCAGTTACTACAAAACCAAAAGCATTCCTCTATGGGAGCCCAAATAATGATTACACTTCAGTATATGCCTTTCTTCACCTGCTCTTTGGTGAAAATTCTCAGATATGTTCAACGAAGAAGCATCAGTGCAGACCCATCTCAGGGTCTTAAACACTACCAAGTGTTTAATTTAAATGCTGTCACAATCAGCTAAGAGTCTTCAAGGGACATAACAACTAATGAATACTCTCCTCTGTACTCCCCTCCTCTTTTTTAGGGGTAATGAAAAGAGGATGGCAGTAAAAACATCTTCACTTAAAAGGAGATAAACAACAAGCTGCATAAAATCCACCGTTAAGAGAAGAAGCCTGCTATCTCTGTAAAGTAAAGACAGCTTTCAAGGGAGACCCACTTCACCTCATAAAAGTAATTCATATTTTGGTCAAAACATAACCACAGAGTTCCAGCCAAAACAGCTTGCTCACTTCTGATGCAGGCCACCACCTTTTGGAGCCATTTTTTAAGCACACCGGAGGAGCAAATCTTAGTCAAAACTTTTTTCACTGGCTCCCTTTTCATACAGCTTTGGGATCTGGCCAGTAGGTTGAGGGAGGTGATTCTGCCCCTCTACTCTGCTCTCATAAGACCCCACCTTGAATACTGTGCCCAGCTCTGGAGTTGTCAGCATAAAAAAGGCGTGGACCTTCTAGAGCTGGTCCAGAGAAAAACACAAAAACCATGCAAGGGCTGCAGTACCTCCCCTATGAGGACGTGCTGAATGAGTTGCGGTTCACAGAATCACAGAATGTTAGGAGCTGAAAGGGACCTCAAAGATCATCTAGTCCAACCCCCCTGCCACAGCAGGATTCCCTACACCAGGTCAAACAGAAACACATCCAGGCGGGTTTTGAATCTCTCCAAAGAAGGAGACTCCACAACCTCTCTGGGCAGTCTGGGCCAGTGCTCTGGCATCTCAACTGGGAAAATATTTTTCCTTGTATTCACATGGAACCACCCATGCTTCAGCTTACAGCCATTGCCTCTTGTCCTGTCACTGGGCTCCACTGAGAAGAGCCTGACCCAACCCCCCTGACACCCAGCCTTCACATATTCATAAGCACAAATGAGGTCACCCCTTAGTCTAACCCAGCTTTCTCAGCCTTTCCTCAGAAGGAAGATGTTCCAGCCCCTTCATCATCTTGGTGGCTCTGCCCTGGACTCTTTCCAGTAGTCCCCTATCCTTCTTAAACTGAGGGGCCCAGAAGCAGACACAATATCCCAGATGTGGCATCACCAGGGTAGAGTAAAGTGGAAGAAGAACTTCTCTCTCGACCTACTAACCACACCCCTTCTAATACACCCCAGAAACCCATTGGCCCTCCTGGCNACTAGTGGAGTCTAGCCTTCAACTAGAGTCCATCCCATTGATCACAATTCTCTGACTTCTGTCCTTCAACCAGTTCACAATCCACCTCTCTACCCAATGAGCCAGACCACGCTTCCTCAGTTTAGCTGCAAGGATGCTGTGGGAGACAAGTGTCAAATCTTTAATTACTGAAATCAAGATAAACCACAGCCACAGCTCTACCCTCATCTGTCCACCTGGTTATGTCCTCATCAAAGGCTATCAGGTTGGAGAAACATGATTTCCCCTTGGTAAACCCATACTGACTGCTCCCAATGACCCCCTTATCCTTGATATGCCTAGAGATAAGAGTCGAGGATAAAGTGTGCCATCACCTTTCCAGGGATGGAGGCGAGGCTGACAGCTCTAGAGTTACCCAGCTCCTCCTTCTTGCCCTTCTGGAAAACTGGGGTGACATTTGCCTTCCTCCAATCCCCAGGCACCTCTCCTGTTCCCCAGGACTTACCAAAGATGATGGAGAGTGGCCTGGCAATGACTTCTGCCAGCTCCCTCAGCACCCGTGAGTGCATCCCATCAGGACCCATGGATTTATGGATGTCCAGATGGCTTAGCTGCTCCCTAACCCAGTCCTCCTCAACTAAGAAAACTCCTCCAGTATCCTAACATCTTGTAAGGGCTCAGGGGTCTGAGGCTCCTGAACACAGTCTCTAACAGTGTAGACAGAGACAAAGAAGGCATTCAGTAACTCCACCTTCTTTGTATTATCTGTCACCAAGGCACCCACCTCATTCAGCAGGGGGCCTACACTGCCTCTAGTATTCGTTTTTCCTGCAATGTATTTGAAGAAGCTCTTCCTTCGAGGACAATAGTCCTTGACCTCTCTTGCAAGGTTCAATTCCAGAGAGGCCTTAGCTTTCTTATTTTCCTCCCTATATCCTCTGATAACAGACTTACACTCTTCCCACGTGGCCAGCCCCTCCTTCAATGACCTGTAGAATCTCTTCTTCCACTTGAGTTTGCCCAGCAGTTCCCTACTTAATCATGTGGGTCTCCTGGCTTCCTGCTGCGCTCATTGGTATACAGGCATTCCAGGTAGTGAGCTTGCTCAGCCCGGAGAAGGGAAGGCTTCAGTACTTACGCTTGTAAAAAAGAGGGAGAGACTTTTTACATGGGCAGATAGCAGCTGGACAAAGGGGAGGGGTTTAAACTGAAAAAGGGGAAAATTAGATGTTAGGAAGAAATTCTTTACTCAGAGGGTGGTGAGACACTGGGACAAGTTACCCAGAGAGGATGTGGATGCCCCATCCCTGGCAGAATGGGACTTTGACCAGCCTGGTCTAGTGGGTGGCACCCCTGCCTATGGCAGAGGGGGTTGGAACTAGATGATCTTTAAGGTCACTTTCAAGCCAAACCATTCGATCATTCTTACGATCTGTGCAACTTGTGATGGTTAAGATTTGCCTCCTTGCCGTCTCTCACTGACAAACCCGGCTCGAGAACACTCAGCATTAGAGGCCTTCGGCTTTCACTTAAGAAGCAGAAATAATTAATTAAAAAAAAAAAAAGTCCTTTTCTTCCGGGAAAGCCGCGGGTAAACCCTGTCGGTCTAGGGCAAGGTTCGGCTGGGAGAGGCGGCCAGCGCTGTAAGGGCCCTGCCAGCCTCCAACGCAGAGACACCGGGCCCGGCGCCGCCCGTCCACGGCTACCCTTCTCCCGCCTGGCACAGCCTGAGGGCGGCCGTTCTGCCGGGCCCGCTGCCAGCGGAAGGGCGGAAGGCAGCGAGGAATAGGGCAGGACACGGCAGGCAGGAAAGAAAGAGGGAGAGAGAGAGAGAGAGAGAGAGAAGCAGCGCCATGTGGGAAGCGGCATAGCCTCCGCTCCTGCTCCGCACACCCACCGCGGGGAGGAGTTGAGGACGGCAGTAAGCCGCGGAACTTTCCGCCTCCGCCTTCCCAACGCGCGGAGGCACGGAGCCAAACTTACCTTGACGGCCGCTGTGGCGGCAGCCATTTTGTCAGGAAGGGCGGGAGCAGGCGGGCAGCCCGCCAGGGCCGCGCAAGGCGTGTGGCTCGGGCCCGGCCCCGGCCCGCCCCATGGGGCTTCCTACCCCTTCTCCGTTGCAGCCGCCGCCGCGGCCCTCGCTAGGTGGCAGCGCTTGTCTGCGCTGTGGGGAAGCTTCCCCCGATATCCCTGCCCGAGGAGACGTGGAGGTAGGTAGGGGAGCGGCAGGTCTGTGCCTGTAGCACGAGTGGGAAGAGGGTTGTGGCGCCTGGGGGCTGCGCTCCTCGGGCCGGACGGAGCGGCCTGCCTCAGGGTGTGAGTTTACTTGATGGTGTGGAGACGGCTGGACTACTTCACGAAACGGTTAGGAACGTACGGTGCAGAAGCAGCTCCTTGGAGTAAAATCAGGTTTGTCGTGGTGTTGCGTTACAGCATACCACATAAGTGCTTTTTTTTTTTTAACACCCCCTCCACCCCTTTTTTTCCCCCCTCAGGATATCTCCTCTCTAGAAGTGGAAATCGCCATCCCATTATTTTTGAACGTTTCTGTTTAATATGCTCTTTCTACGCTTCAGCAGTGACCTTATTAGAATGCCTGCAGCTTGCTTGTGAAACTCCTATCATCTTGTTTGTAAGCCCTGAAATGTTACGTTGGACCTGGCTGTGTTATATATGTATATATTTATGTTTTATATATCATTGTCATTAAGGTTGGAAAAGGCCTCTAAGATGATAGAATGCTTATATAATGTATATAATATATATTTGGACTTGTTAGTGTTAGGTTAATGGTTGGACTAGATGTCCCTGTTTGCCGGGGAGAAGGGGGGAGGGGGTGGTGTTGGACTAGATGACCTTTAAAGGTCCCTTCCTACCCAAACTGTTCCGGTGATCTGGTCTAGGGAATCCTGCTGTGGCAGGAGGGTTGGACTAGATGATCTTTCGAGGTCCCTTCCAACTCCTAACATACTGTGATTCGGTGGGATTCTGTGATTTTAGAGGTCTTTTCCAACCTTAATGATTCTATGATTACGTATCCTCACTGAAGGTTTTAATACTTTTTGAAAAGCTTTCATCATGGAAGAACTTTTATTAGATCAAGGAGAAAGCTGCTATGTTTAAATCCTCTTGAAATCGCAGCCAGACTGCACATTCTATTTGCTTTTTAGTACTTTTGATCCACGTATTTCCATGCAGGTCTCCAGGAGTTTTCACTGCTTTTAAACAGAGCCATGCTGCAGCTGGTGGTATAGAAGTACTTTCTAAGTTATGCTGCAGTTCCAGAAAACAGTATGCCACAAATGTTGTGGTGTAACAGAAATAACTTACTTAAATATGTAAGCATGTGCTAAAAATGCTAAGCATTGGCTCAGTCTCTCTGAAAACTTAGCTTTCTGGTGGTCAGTATTTCAGCTGGACCACCTACCAGATTCCTGGAGACGCTGTGGTTTATTTGACTTTGTCTGAAAACTGCTCCATTTGTCAGCAGAGGGTGGAACTAAGCAGCACCACAGAATTACTGAAACACCCTATAAAACAGTGGCTTAAAGCAAAAAAGTGCTGATTACTCTTGGATTGCCAGAAATGGCAAAGTGAGACCAAAGTTCACGCTCTAACCTATGTGAAATTTCCTATTTTATAGTGTTTCTGACAAAGTGGAAGAGGTTTGTTTTCAGTTAGAAAACAGGTCATTTAGAGGTTTAATATGGTTTAAATTGAGGATGGTCTTTTCAATATCCAGAAATGCTTCTTACAACAAACTGGGGCATTGTTTGAGGGAAAAATAAAAGGGAGTTATTTTCTTTCTGAAGTACACATGTATACAAAGTAGATATATTTAGTACTCCAAGCTAAATTTAGGTTAAAGTGATATGCAGAAGTAAACACTATTATCATCATATATTAATAATTGCAATTTTCCTATTTGTGGTATTTTTCTTGTTGCCACAAGCCCATACATTTAAGAAGAACATTCATTTTACTGTAACATGGTCTTACATTTTCAGAAACATCCAATAGTTTTGATACCTTTATGTATTTTATTATCTGTAGATAGAAAGAAATATCAAATATAGAGCTTTCAAAAAGTAACCAGTGTCTTGCCAATTGGAAGTTCTGTTTGTGGTAGATTTTCTTTAAAGCAGCTTTATCTGTCAGAGACCTCAGCCATCCAGACATGTCATTCTCATGTGCCAGTCCATGCTACCTGTCTATTAACCTGTCCATGCTACCTGTTTATTAAACATTATCACATATCTGCTAGTCAATGTAGATTTGGATTTATCACTCAGAATCAGAAAAAGGAGCTGAAAAACTGTATTCTTGGAGACAAACTAAGTACTAAATACTAAGTCCTAGATTGTGTCACAGCTGGGAAGTTTTCTGGAATCTTTAAGGCAGTTCACTGCACACCCAAAAAAAGATATTCCTGATAACTTAAAGCAGTAGCAGTTAGTGCTGAACTTGTGTTTCAGATGGAATTTGCTCTCTGTGCGGCTTTGTGCACGTCCTTCTCTTGTCTTCACTGTATGTTAGAGTCCTTTATACACAGCTGGAATGTTTGTCACAGAGGCTAAAGGCTTCTTGCTGCAGTTCAGAATGGGAGACTAGACTGATGAGAAATGGACTTTGGAAAATCGTGGTTTAATAAATGGAGAAAGAAGGACATGTACAAGTTAACTTCTGCAGTTCAGTGTAGCCATAATACCATAGTAAGAGTGAAATTTACCCTATTTTTCTCATTGTACATTGGCCTTTCTATTGAAGGCATATGTTCCACTTTCAGTCCACAGCATCTTTTAGTGAATGTTTTTTGGCAATTCCTTCTTTTAATTCTGCTACAGTTTCCCTCTGTTGAATTGCTTATAAAAAGCTGTGTCAGTCATGTTGCAATTTTCATCTTTCACCACAAGTATGTGCAATCCATTTGCTTTTCTGGTTATATTTTTTGTTTCTTGTTTGAATATGGGATCTCACTTTGTTTAAACAGTGTGAAAATACTGACTGCTTGAACTCTCAGGGATCATAAGTTTAAAAGAGTCCTTACTTCCATTTAAAACTTGTGCTAGATGTTCCTGCACAGGCTTTTCCTGTGGGAGTTTGATACTCTAGCTGTCCAGAGAGGTACCAGCTTTCCAACTTGGTGTTTGTGGACTCTCTGTTCTGTATGTATGTTGTAGGAGTATTACTCTATATAAAGCTCTCTGTATAACCAGGATAAATCTAAATGCAGAACAGCAAGCAGGAAAGCCTGCTCATGGTGAGTTGTTAATGACATAGCTACTTCAAGAAGTGTTCAGTTGGAAGCTCAAAAGAAGCTTTGTTGGACTGAGTTTCTGAAGATGTCTAGTCAGAGCCACTCTTTTGGCACTTTCCAGACAGTGGGTGGACATCTTATAATCAGAAAAAGGAGCTGAAAAACTATTATTGCAGACAAATTAAGTACCTTTTCAGATTTAATACTGTGCTAATTTCAATGTAGAAGTTTAGTAAGGAAAACCTCTCTCCATATGAAATTCTGCACTGTGTAGGGTGTTAAGGCCTTTGTGTGCAGCTGCAAAGCTCCTGCTAACTGGCTCCCACTTTCTCTCTCAGGCTATCTGACTTCTTTCTTGTGAGAAACTGACCTTTGCCTTGTCTAGTTTCTCTCCTGTAGGAGGCTGGCTTTTGTGGCCTATAATGACAGACCACAGTTACAATTTCTGTTCACAATTCCATTTATGACACTACTGAACACCTTGAGTGATAGCTTTGTATTTTCCTGGAGGATGCACTTTATAGTTCATATTCTAAATGCTGGAATGTAAATCTGTTTATCTGAATAAAAAGGAATCATTTAGTGGAGTTTCATTTCACTTTTTCAAAAATAAAAGGAATGCACAATGACTTGGAGGTCTCCCTGTTTTGATTTCTCACTGTTTTGAGGGACTGTGTCTCATGGGCAGTGAAGAATCTTTGGGTGAAAATAAGTAGTTAGATACCAGATTAAGGCCCTTCAAACTTAAATGTGAAGTGTCATTTTTTTTGTGCCTTGAGAATCATGATGAAAGTCCACATATAGTCAATACTTGAAAATGCTGTCCCTCTTAGAAGTACTAATGGGAAGATCTGACAATTTAAGGTCCCCACAACTATCTAAGTGTTGGCTGCCTGCCTGACAGGAATTATGAAATCTTGGCCAAATGAATGGAAAGGTTCTTGTTTGTGTAAGAAGCACTTTAATTATATAAGTAGTATATTATTTAGTTAAATATAGAAAACAGTCTATACAAAAAGAAGATCATTCTTCACAGTGCAAACCAAGGTAGGGAGAAGAGGGTCTAATGTTGTGGGCAAATAATTAGGACATAGTGACCTTTGAGTTTGAATCCCTCTCCTGACATCAAATACTTTTCTGCATTTAAGTAATTTAAACTCTCTCCCTCCTGTGAAGTCATAAGTGTGATGATAATCAACCTTAACTACATTAAAGGGGTGTCCAGATTAGCTAGCATCTGAAAATGCTTTGAAGATGAAAAGCAGTGTGTCCAGGTAACCGGTCTCATTATTTTCTTTTATTACTATTACAACAAAAGCTGCTGCAAAGTAATAACAGAGCTGCCTATACGTAGCCAACCTTTGAATTGTTTTTCCTAATGTTACTTCAAAGAAACAACATTGAAGGGGGGGGGGAAGGCTCAGTCAAGTTTGCCTTCTGCATTCATTCAGTGTCAAGAGTTCCCGTTTTCTGTAGGCTGTTGTTTCACTGCTACAAGCTCATACAGTTTACTGCAATAGTGATGGAGTTCTGCACACGTGTTGAAAGAAGAGTCTGTGTCCTGTATTGGCCAAGACTTGACCCAAAGAGGGAGCTTGTATTCACCCTGTGCTCTTACCATGAAACTAGCTATCTCTTGCAAATTTCATGTAAATTTTGTGTTTTCTCCTGGACACTGGAAACAATTTGTTGGACTCCATCCTCAAAGTAATAATTTGAAGTGCCAGCTGACTTCAAAATAAAATTAATGTCTGCATCAGGTGTCAGAACAATTAATTTTTAAGCATAACTGGTTGAAGGACAGAAGCCAGAGAGTTGTGGTCAATGGGATGGAGCCTAGTTGGAGGCCTGTGTCTAGTAGAATCCCTCAGGGGTCGGTACTGGGACCAGTGCTTTTCAATCTATTCATTAATGACCTGGCTGAGGGAAGAGTGTGCTCTCAGCAAGTTTGCTGATGACACTGAAGTGGGTGGAGTGGCTGACACACGGGATGGTTGTGCTGCCATTCAGCAAGACTGGAGAGTTGGGAGACTGGAGAGTTGGACAGGGAGACATTGAATGAAATTCAATAAGGGCAAGTGTGGAGTTTTGCAGCTGGGAAAGACCAACCCCATGGATCAGTATAGGTTGGGGACTGACCTGTTGGAGGTCAGACTGCTCAGAGAGGTTGTGGAATCTCCTCCTCTGGACTCATTCCTTTGTGACCTGGTGTAGGGAATCCTGCTGTGGCAGGGTGTTGGACTAGATGAACTTTTGAGGTCCCTTCCAACTCCTGACATTCTGTGATTCTGTGGAATCTGCTCCTGTGGAGCAGAAAGGTCTGTGACCTATCTGCCAGCAAAAGGCTAACTGGGGAAATTCAAGAAACCATCAATAGCAGAAGTGAAGATGACTCTTTGTAGATGGACTCCGCTATGGGGTTATTACACTTTACACTGGTCCATCCACTTGCAAAATGAGGAGTTGGTGTTTCTCTAGTGTCCAACAAGTGGAAGAATCTTCAAGGGATCATTTAAGCGACACAGAAGCACCAGAGAATCTCTTCTCTAGCATGACTGTCTCAAGGAAGAACCATCAGGAAGCTGCCCGCATCAGTGTCAAAGCTGTGAGGTGCTCCTTGAGCACCAATAAACCTTACAAGGTGAAGATTGTACAATCTACAGGCAGAGCAACTCTACCAGTTGCATGTGAAAGGAGGAGAGTTTTTCAGTTTACAGATAATTTATAGGTGTGTTTTGGAAAGCATCCATGCTAAGAAATGCACAGTATATGAGATCAAGTGTATAAAATCTACTACAAGGTAAGATAGTCTGGTTCAGAACCTTCACATTTGATGTTACTTGCAGAAGTTACTTGGAAGATAAAATCCATACTGCAGTTAAGCACATACCTTCCTTCCCAATTGTAATGTATGCCCTCAAAGTCCCCTTTATCTTCAGTGATGCCACAGAGAAAGAGGAACCCCAGATCATGTAGGACATGATTTCACATTATTTCAATTGAGAGCTGCACTGATCTACTGGAGTTAGAGGTGTGTGCTTCTCCCTAATACTGCCCCCATACCAGTTGGTTAGTTTTGTGCATCAAGTATATGAATGTGTCTGTGTCACCTGTGCATTGAAGTGCTTATAAAATTAATCTAGGTACCTGTAGAGTCATGGAATCACTAAGGTTGGAAAAGACTTCCAAAATCAAGTCTAACAATTAACCCAACACTGCCAAGTCAACATTAAACAGTGTCCCTCAGCACCACATCTACGTATTGTGGTGTGAGCTGCATCTCTACGTGGCTTTGCAGGAACTTGCTCATCTACCACATGCTTCTACTTCCAGCAGGTTTTTTTTTAAACATCAGCTTAGCTCTATGTCCATCACACAGGTATTGAAAGGCTGAGGATGAAAAAGACTGGCACAAATTTTCCGTTGGCTGTTGAGGTGTTGTTATTCAAGTGCCAGCTAGATTTTGTCTACCCATATCTCCACTTGGACTGGGTCTTGCCTTCAGCTGCCTTCCTTGGCTCTGTTCAAGCACTGCTTCTGTTTGATGACTCAAAGTGGGGTCCTACTGATTGCAAGCTGCCCCCCAAGGGCTTGTTCCTGAGGCAGGGTGACTCAGCCATCTGACGCAGACTGCCTCCACGCTTCCTCCTGGCCGCGGGCGTGTAGGTGCTCACTGCTGCCCTAATGCATCCTGTGGTTATTACATGCCCATCCCACACAGCCTTGCTGTGGATGGTGAGTAGCAGGAGTGGGGCCAGATCTTCACCTCGTTCATGCCTCTGCTTGCTCCCATTAAGTGGGTTCACAGTCCTGTTTCCCTACAGTTAGACTCCTGGCCTGGCAGGTCCTCTCTGGAGGTAAATATCTGTGTGGGCATTTAATGCTTCATTCCAAAGTTTGTTGTTGCTTCTAGCCAACATCTGGCTACACCATGCCAAAGAAACCCCACCTCACTCTTTCATGTGAGTCTGTTGCAGGTACAGCTTATGTCCTTCAGCAATGTGATTTAATTCTAGCATCAGAGTAGCTCCTTTTCCTTCTACGAGCAGCTTCTTGGCTAATGTAGCCTGTGTGGCAACACTGGTTAAGCCTTGATGTGTATGTCGTCTTCTAGCTCATTATCTAGCTTTAAATAGCAATTAAAAATTAGGTCCATGCATTTTATCTGAAAAAGAGGAGTTTTATAGATTCTTTTAATACAGCCATCTTCCAAAATAATAAAAGAGGTTTGAGGTAATGTTGAGGGTCGAGGCTGGGCCGACCAACAACCCAACGACAGGCGCTCCCTGTCACTCCCTTCTTCCCCCTCCACGTCCCCGCCCCCTGGGAAGGGAAAGAGGATAAAAGAGAGACAGAGAGACTTGTAGATTGGAAAATAAAACTACTTTAATAATAATGATGATAATAATAATGATAAATAAAATATATACAAATATGTACAAAACCCAACCCTGAACCCAACCCCCCCTTGATGGTAACTACATCACCACTGATACTGTGGCAGAAGGCCTCAGCAGCAGATGGAAGCCAGGCTCAGGGGCTGGATCCTGGTACTGGATGCAGGAACTTAGAGATCACTGAAGTGCAGGAGAAAAGGAAAAACCAGAATGGAGGAACAATCTCCCAAGGGAGAACAATCTCCCCAGGGGGGACTGACCCCCAGCTTATATATCGAATATGACATATATGGGTTGGAACACTTTAGTTGCTCAGTTTGGGGTCACCTGTCCTGTCTGCTCCTCCCTGTAGATGCAGCCTTTACCCTGCATCCCCCAAAATGAGACACAAGATTCAGCAGTGACCTTGCTTTGCATACCCATCCCTGGTAGTAAATCTAGACATGAGGCCTTATCACTGCTAGAAGCTGGCAGTGTCTATGAAAACATGCTGCTAGTTTCAGAAGATGCAGTTTCTCAGAGGAGTTTTGACTAAAAGGTAAAATCACTGAACAGAATTAGTTCTGTTCTGACCCAAACCAGGACAGCTAAGAAGGTGACTACTTAACAAATAGTTCAGTTAAGTAATTATTTTAAAATAGAGTGAAGCTAAAGAGGTATTTGAAAGCTTATACCTAATATTTTAGTTGATCTCATTATAAAGTGACTGGCACAATGTAGTGAAAGGAGTACAACAAAACCCCCAAATCAAAGGACATGCTACTTTCCATCTTAGTAAAGTGACAATGCTTTGAACAAAGAGTTCACGTCTGGTGGTATCCATTATGTGGATGGCATTCACCATATCATAGCTGAGAAGCATGCAATATCTCAGAAGCATTTCTCCTAACACCCAAATGACATGGGAAAGGCTGGATAAAGAAAGAGGTCAGGGGTTTTGAAATACTGAAGACCCCAGATGATGCTCAGGCCTCTATGTAGGTGGTCAATTCCAGGAGAGAGCTACACACATCATTATGAGCTCAAAGTATCCAAGTAGCCAAGAGGGACATTACACAGAGCTTGCTGAGTGTCCCTGCTACAGGTTGAATCTTTTTGCAAACCTTAGCAGGAGGGCAGTGCCATCTCAGTGAGTAGTTCTGCCATGGTCACATCTGCAAAGAGAAGGGAAAGAATTTCCCAGAAAGCCCAATCCAGGAGAGTTCTCATGGTCTTAAGTGAATGCGAGCTGCATCCTGAGACATCACTGCTCGAGCATCTGAGTCTAGCCTTCTGATTGGGATTGCTGCAAAACTATGAGCTGTACAGTCTGAGAGACCATGTAGCTGAAGAGCACTTCTTGGCAGTCCTGAAACAGGACTATACCATGTTTTATGGATTTAGGTAGGAGCCAAAAGACAAAAATATTGCTGGAGGATGAATTATGGAGCTGAGGCACTCCAGCTGCTACATGAAGAGATAATTCTCAAAGTTACTAAGAGTCAGAGCCTTTGGTAGGCCTCAAAGGAAATAATTTTTCAACAATTATGTAGGAAAACTTCTTACACTGTGACAGGCTGCATCATCCCATGACTCATTTGAATGGAGAATAAAGAATGATTGGCAGAATAACAAAGTAAATCTAAACTGATGTGTGAGCATGGAAGGCACAGTGGTATCCTGTGTGAGTGAAACACTGATGGTCTGAATGTGCTGCTTGCTATTGTGGTGAAAAAGGTGCTACTCAAAAAGCAAACAAAATGGCAGGAGGGAAGAGGAGCATTTCAAAAGCTCTTGGCAAAGAGCTACTGACTCAGTGGGAAGAGAGAAACTGAAAACCCATCTGAAAGCCAGCAGGAAGTGCTCCCGTTTCTTTGGTGTTATTAGCACCTGTGTCATAGACTTCTGAGTGAGGTGAGCTTCATGGGAATAGCTTTTTATGTAAGACACAGAAAATAATGGCTGTGGAAGGAAAAAACCAAACAACCAAAGCAAATCAAACCAAATCCAACCCAAAACCCAAACCAAACAAAAAATCCCCAATACCCACCAAAAAAACCAACAAAAAACTCCCAAACAAAGCACCAGGCAGAAAGGGAGAAAAGAAAGAAGCTTGTGACCCTTATGCACAAGTATAGCCATTTAATAACTTTCTGCCTTTGCATTCCTCTACAAAGAAGAGCAAGGAGGGAGATGAGGATAGAAAAAATTGAAATAATGCTTGACCTTTATGTAAGTATTTTAGAGGCTCTTCCTAGTGAGAACTGGATATGCAGAATCACAGGATTATTAAGGTTGGAAGAGACCTCTAAGATCTTCAAGTCCAATCATCAAACTGTCACCACCATCCCACTAAACCCTGTCCCTAAGTAACACATCTATACATTTTTTGAACCCCTCCAGGCATGGTGAATCCACCACTGCCCTGGGCAGCCTGAGCCAGTGCCTAACAAATCCTTCAGTGAAGAAACTTTTCCTAATATCCAATCTAAAGCTCCCCTGATGCAACTTGAGGCCATAAACAACCATTCTGCCTCTGTATCTGCACCCCCTTCTCTCACCTCTTCTTCTTAGGTTTTAACATTACTGTCCAAAGTCAACCCAATCCAAGAGGGAGAGAAGTCTAAAAGGTAGTGGTTCTTTAAGGATGGGTGAAAACATGTGGCTGGGCAGATGATGGAAAGACAGTTAAGAATTCCCTCTTTCCCACCTCTTCTTCCAAAAGCAAAGACTTAAAATCTATTGTTTGAGAGCAGCCCTGAGGAAATAGACTTGGGGCTGCTGGTGGATGTGAAGCTCAACATGAGCTGCCAGTGTGCGCTTGCAGCACAGAGGCTAACCTTATCCTGGGCTGCAGCAACAGAAGTGTGGCCAGCAGGTCAGGGGAGGTGATTCTCCTCCTCTACTCTGCTCTCCTGAGACCCCACCCGGAATATTGTGTCCAGTTCTGGAGCCCCTGTTACAGGAGGGATATGGGGGTGCTGGAGCGAGTCCAGAGAAGGGCCAGG